>JAHZMV010002812.1:0-31431 GCA_027743765.1 Coecobrya sp. COE2 | reverse complement strand
AACACTTTTTAAGCATGTTCCCGCCTAACGATTTTTTTGAAACTTCGTACACATGAAGTTCAAGCATATTTAAGGGGGGTAGCAAAAAATCACACGGTCAAATCTTTTATTTACCGAGTTATGCGGGGTTAAAAATTTATGTTTAACACGGGGGTTAAATCACTGTCTGCAAAGTATTGCAATTGGGTTTAATATGTTCATCTATTGTAATTGTGACTCACAATTTATGAGCAAAGCAGTCATAAGGTGTTTTATTCTGCTAATGCGGGGGTGGATGATCGGTAGTTTTGGAAGAAGCAGAAAAAGATACATGTAAGTCAAGGGATAAGTCGAATGCATAACATGTGTAAGTGAGAGACAAATATAAGCTTTGAACGACTTAAAACTGAGTATTCGCATGGGAAGTATTACGTGATAAGCAGAATAATGCAAGGCTACTCTCCAGGAATTGATCTAAACACAACCAAGATTAAGATATTTAAAATGTTTAACAGAAGACCTCTGGTAGATCCCTCCGTGAAATGCAAAGTGAGCATTATTTATGCATACTCACCCAACCTTTGAGAATTAGACCGAATTGGACAATATTCAAATCAGTATCAGAATCAAACTCCGTAATATGATCAGGGGTTATCGTCATCTTAGTTGTAAGAAAACCTACCTCGTCAGTAAGTAAAGTGAGTAGGAGACAAAATGTATACTTAGGTAAGTCCATTATGTATATGACATTATGTAATGTATATTTTAATAAGGCTAAGAGTATTTTGATAACTATTAACCAGTTTCTTCTACAACTTCAAACGAGCACTTAAGGGCCAGGGTAATTTCCTTTAAATAGTTTGAAATCTCTCGTGGGACGCACTCCTACAAATTAATGCTAATAACTAAATGAAATAGAATAAATGAATTATAAACGAGAAAACTTCTATGTACATATACCATCTATTAACCGGATATATGACAGGAATTACATAGTTTGAAACCTTCTATGTTTGGTCGTGGTTCCTTCACTCTTCTATGGTTCTATTCAGATATCCTGCTATTAGCTATTGGTTTCTATAAGGTGAATTCACATTTGGGAGAAAGTAGTTTCCTTTAATATAACACATTACCAGATTATTGTAGTTAAAGCTTAATTCTAATTTACAACAGCATATTGAACCGTTTTTCTCATCTAGTTCATGTAAAACAATGATGTCAATATTAAGTATGCATGTATGTTTAAGTGGATTTTTCCTCAACGTATGGTATTTTCGTCAGTCAAAAAGGTAGAAGACCATATTTTTATGCATTTCCATTCCAGCCATATTTGCACTTATTGTACTCACCAGCTTCGAATTTTTGTCATACGTGGTAGAAAGTGTACACACGTTCCTACATCTTAACTGATTGATAAGTACATACTCGCCCGATCCGGCACTATTTTCACAACACGAATGGAAAAAATCGTAAAATTAAATTGTTTCTTCTCTGCTCCCTACCTTCCTCCCGTGTGCTATATACATGTGTATCTCTCACAGGCGGCTTTTTTCGCATATGTAATTCAATATTAAATATTTTGTCGGTCGCTAGTAGCGTAAATTTTATTTTCCAACCGTCTCGTACGGCTCCTTAAGCAAAAAGGAGATATTGCATTGCACGTTCCCAATACGATAACTGAAAACAGTTTAGTTTGAAGTTCGGCTCGCACATCTATAAATGGAACGATCTATACTATAAGGAACCCTGTTTATTTATTAAATCCGTCTAATAATCAATATTTTAAATATTAAGTACATATATCTAAATATGACTCCCATCCTATTCCCTCCTGTACTTATGCTTTCTCCTCCTGTACAGCAACTTAATGGCAACAGTACATTATGTGGAAAAATATTCTTTATACTTTATTTTAAAGGGCACGTTGAAAAGCATTTTGAGGTTGGAAAAAAAATTAAGTTGTCTTGTTTGTTTCTTGCATTATTTTATTATAAATGCCTATATATATTAATACTTTCATTATCAGTTTAGAAGAGTAGCTCTGTTACATAAAATGTGCATAACTCCACATTTTAGTCTCTTGATTTCATTGGGTTATCAATAGGAACCGCTAATAACAACCTACGTTTGAGTTTGAATATCAAACATTGCACTCGAAACCTCTCAAAGCGTGCGTGTTTGTGTACCATCATAAAATGAAAACAACTGCAACTGCAACTATGAATCACCAAGCACTTTTTTACATTTTGCTTCAAACATATTATTTTATAAACAAAAAGCATAATGCACGTTCATAAAGTATCTTGTTGAATCAACTCACAAAGTCAGCTTGCACTATGCAGTATGGCTTCTGGAGTCAGGATCTGAAAACATAGCTTTAGCTAAAGACAAAGGAAAATTACCTGTAATCATAAGTAAAGTTATGTTGCGCTAGTTCAAGCAGCCACTATAAACATCAAAAGTAACATAATATTGACAAGATTATGGTCAATATGAACATTGTCCGTCTCAAATAAGCACGTATAAAAGCATAGATACATTTAGTTGTAGTAAATGAGCAAACCCAAGTAGCTCCCTCAAAGGTATAATAACGTGCCTTGTCTCTCACTCTCACGATGGGAAACACCACACAAGCATGTTGTCGCTCGTTCGTGTGCATTGTGTTAATATTAAAGCCACAGATCATTCCTCCGTACCGTTCAGTCTTCACGGAGGCTTCCTCAGCTACAGTTGTTGTGATAGTTTCTGGCAAAGTTCCTGTCTAACAGCCCTCAGCATTTGCACACCATTAACAGTGTCATTTGACATATCGTATCATTGTGTTTACTTGTATACATTAAGTCGGTGGCGTCGGTACCACTTACGTACCACCCACAACACTTAAATACTTGCAATCAAGCGCTCATTAGCAAACAACACAAATTTTGCGTGCATACATACTGCATCTCAAAGTGCAAAGTGAGACTTTCCTCTTTCTCATTCATTCGGATTTCGGATGATTTGTTTGCACTGAGTCGTAACCGGCACGGATAATTGTGAAACTGTATCTGTCATTTTAAACAGTTTCGATGTCTAATCAACAGAAAAAAACTGTTGAAGCGTGAGCGGGACGTAATGCTACTTTAGCCATGTGTACAATGATTAGATGACTGCAATAAAAGCAATCACAAATGGCAGGGATTATCCCGACGACAAAGGTGGTGCAAGTTTATATGCATTGATATCCAAATTCTAAGTCACTTGGCGTTGTCTCCATTGTGTCTTTTGGCTCAGTCAATTCAAGTGGATATATTTATGCATAAAGTTTCTCTCCAGAAGGGACTTAAATTTTAAATTGTGATTCTTGTGGTTTAAGGGAAACTATCATTTGACAATTTTTGTCTATCTATTAATATAGGTAGGTGTTTTATACGCGACACGTGTGTATGTTTTACAACATGTTCGTGTAGCACGTACTTTTAATTTAAAAGTACAAGAACAATTCGTACAAGCACATGACAAACTGCCAGAACGCAGACGGGAAGGAAAACAATTTAACGAATTACATGTAATTTCAAGTCTTCTCGTTTATAGAAGAGCATTAAAATTTTAGTTTTAATTAATTTAAATTGCCTCTGCTACTACCAAACCAACAGTAGTAAACTAAGAAATTTCATTAGATCGGTTGAAGTTTTATAGATTAGGGAAAAGAATTTCAAAGTTGTCGGCTACTTTCTTGAAGAAAAACCATTGTCAGAAGTCGTTGCAGTGGCATCAGCAAAAATTCTTTCGTGTATATTTTCCGGTTCTCGGGTGGTACTGGATGAGAGGAATTCGCCGGATGTCAGGTAGGTAATTTGATTTTCAGTTTGGTAACTGTTACGTACTAATCCATTCAATCTTTTTCCTTTTACCTCTTCCGTATTCCCATCTTTACAGAGAGTGTGTTTATCCTATATACCAAAAATGAAATGAAGACTCTGTAAAAGTTGTGAGTAGCTTTATGGCAACAATAACAAAAACACTAGATCGCATGCTACAAACGCAACGATACAAGTTTTATGTAATTTTGTTATGCATGGTCATGCACAGGTGGAACATAGCACAGTAAAGGGTTCAAAGCAGAGAAATTCTCAAATATCATGTTTGCATTCAGGGGTATTTCGGTCGTCTACATGCACACACAGTTGAAAGGCTAGTTAAACATCCATACATAAATTAAATAGTAAAAAATGTAAGCAGGTGGATTTTGTCTAGTTTTTTCCTCTGCCATTCTTTTATGTCAAATTCATGAATCATGATACACTTTTCTTTACTTCTCGCCTACTACGACGTTTCAGCTTCCTGAACATTTACGTAGACCTGCACACTCAGCATCATCATCATCATAACACACTATTATTATTATCCTTCGACTTAAGAGAATTACGTACGCAACAAGGATCAAAAGTAAAACTTCACCCGCAGTTGCTCTTTCCACCCCTTTGTCAAAAGAGGAATGAGAGAAACAGTATTGAGCAAGTAGAAAAGTATGAAGGCATGGAGCATGCATGTTTAAGTTTATGTACTTATTATGTAGATATTTGTAGTCTCCTGACAAAACATTTTTTCTTTCAACGAGATTGCCTGTGTCTGTTATTTTTTCAAACTTGATACTGCACAATGTAGACTAAATTACATTCATTAAGATTACATTTTGCAAGAAAGAGGCAATTTTGCATCTTCTCCTGCTTTCGGAAGTTTTTTTCCGCGAAGTATGTTAAAATGCAGAAATTGTTTGTTGGTTCGTTGGCTCCCTGGTATGGAATTTCCGGTTGCTTGCATCTTCCTTTTTCTTTGGTTGATTTCATGATGATGCCAAGGGAGAGCACAAGTACAACAAACAAGGTAAACTTATTTATTTTCTAAAAAATAGAGTGTGTAGACGACGAAGGAACAATAGTAACAGGGAATTTTTGGATGAATGTGTGCGTACAAGTGTGCCCAATAGGGTCATAATAATTGTGTAGTACAGGTAAAGTAGAGTCATGCAATATTCATAGGTGTTTTACCCTGTCCTGTAAAATGAGATTTCAGACAATAAAAATGTTATTTAGAAGTAAGTACTTGCACATTTACACATTTTCTCATGCTCGAAGAAGTTATTATCCTCGCTATAAAAAAGTAGACGACAGAGAGGAAAATTCTATCGGTGTCGTTACCGAGTCGGTAACACCGAATATATATTATATAGTACATCGTTTAAAACATAATATTGAATTTCTATTGCGCGAGGAAGCATGAAGCACGAAATTTTAGTACACGCAATATTTAATATCTAAAAAATTTAAGAGCCTATCAGAGAATGGTAATGCTGTGTAAGCATTCAAGTATGTGATGCGAATGATATTTTTGGATTATCATAGCAAATAGAGGAATTTTAAATCATCGTAGGTTTTACAAGTATGCATGTCAGTGTAGATAAAATCAAGTTGTTTTGTAGTTTGTTTGTAGATGACTTTATTTCTCAACCTACCCCTAAAAGTACGTTTCAGTGGAAATATGAAGTCGTTCCTCCAAGTTCCTCCAAGATAGTTTTGATGTTATTTGAAGAGCTCGAAATTTTAACAGTTCTGTGTGAAGCTAGGTTTCTTCCTCTCTTGATAAGCAAGCTTAAAAAGAGATTTTAAAATTCGTACGCGTTTGAAAGTTATCACAAAAACCACGCTGTATTTACACACATCTACAGTTTTTTTGTAATACGCAGTATTTTTTCTTTAGCCCTGTATTCTTTCTACCTTTACCAATGTCTTCAGTCTCAGAATGTACTACAAAACTGGAAAATATAAAATCTTGTAATTAAAAAATTTACCTTTAGTAACGCATAAAGTGTATACCTATACGAAACGCAGTACGCATGCTGCATCAACATATATACACAAACAGTACAACTGATTGCATTATTGTCAATGATTAATTTCAGAATGAGGCAAAGTATTCATGAGGATGGTCCCACTTTGAGTCGACACCACTCAACATCACCTGAAAATGAGCGAGTTCGGTCAAATAGCAAGAACTCGGGATCTCTGTCACCTGCCAGTTCCATTTCATTGGTTTCACTCAAGTTGTCAACTCTTTCCACAAACGGTTCATCGCCATCCTCAGGGGCATCTGGATCAGGCAATGGCATACCATCATCCATAGCCGCTGTCAATGCAAAAAGCAATCATTTTACAAGTTCCACTACTACCTCTAAAACCAGCATTGGTGCAAACAAACCGGTATCCTCATCTACAACAATTTTGCAGCAACGACTACAACGGGCAGGATCATTGAAATCGTTACTCTCGTCGTCATCTCCAGCATCATCCAAAAGAGCAGATAATAAAAATCATTTAATGAGCTTGGACGACTTAGATATCATCAAAACTATCGGTAAGTTTGTCTTAATACCTAGATTGATTTTAGATACCAGTAGCATTTCTGGAAGTATTTTTGGACAGCCAGCCAGCCAAATATACAGATACAAAGA
This sequence comes from Coecobrya sp. COE2, assembly GCA_027743765.1. NCBI lineage: Eukaryota > Metazoa > Arthropoda > Collembola > Entomobryomorpha > Entomobryidae > Coecobrya > Coecobrya sp. COE2. The sequence continues at coordinate 24,962 of JAHZMV010002812.1, read as the reverse complement.
GATATATTACAAATATCCACACTGAAATGTACTCCCCATCTTTTTGTGGCCCACGTAGTTCTCGCGTTTACGTATTCAATGGCTTTATTGGCAATTATGGTTCATATTACTGTAATATAGGCATTATACTTATGTTGAGTTTGCCTTTGTTTCGTAGATTTAGTGTGTCGATTCGACTGTCGACAGTCTCATTTCATGCACGGATGCCTTTCATGGCTACTCATAACTTACAGATGAAAACATTCGTGTGTAACACTAAAACAATGAAGCATTGAATCATAATATTTGGCTGTTTAAAAAAAGCAGTTCAAAGTTTTGTGTCGAAACCAAAAATAACAATCGAATGGATAGATAGACTAACCGCGTTACCAGTAATGTATTTATTTTGTTTGGAAGATTCGTAGCTATTTTATGATCATCGACAATCGTAAACCTTTCCCACGCTTGTTTCTAACTGGGGTAACCAAATAATAAAGCAATACAACCTAAGTTCAGATCTGTAATGCCTCTTTCCAAGGATTGGTTTGTAATATCTCAATCTCATCTCATTTATATGATTAGAATATGAAACGTTTCAAATGTTACGTAAGCATAAATACAATATAGGTACATAAAAAATTCTTTAGTAAGCGGTAATCACGGTGGCCAATGCTGTTTTGTTCCATGACATATGCCTTATACCTACATAATATACACAGACATTGAATAAAAATGTTTGGAAGACAACACAAAAAGCAGACAAAATTGAAAACTAATTCTTAAACCAAACTTATAATTATCGCAGACGTTGTAGCCAGATTGTTGAAATTATGTTTTTGTGCCTAGAAAGATTACAGTTGCAATTTTAAATTTACAACATCTTTAGATAAATACCTACCAAAACCCTTTTGGTGATCAATGATCACTTAATGTCAGATAATTCATTTGTGGTCAACTTGGTGGCCTAGAGAATGCATTCTCAAAACTGTGAAACCATTTAATTACTGCCAAACAAAAGTTAAATATGTGCATTCATAATAATTTGAGCTTGGTCTTTGAGCACAGCTATCTGTTTTGTATTTACATTCATGTAATTTCTCAACAATCCCATTTTTTGAGTACCGATGATATCATGATCTTCAGAGACAAACTAAACTGAAATAATTGTTTGACTGATTATGATCTTTAAGATAGTAAAACAGTTTTACTCAATGCCCATTCATCATCAGTAACACATATATGAATGCTACATCCAAAAAATTTCATTTGAGTGTCTCTTGCATTGGTATTGTCCTTACCGTTAATAAGCGAACTTACTTTTGTGAATACACAATTATGATGTCGGACGGAACGGAAACAATATCCTCTTGGTAAATTGTTTTCTTCTCAATGACTGCCATTCTTTTGTTATAAGTGTATAGGGACCTTACGCCCTTAAACCACATGCACATTATGCATTATTTTCAGATGCGATTGTGCGTTAAATTTTCGAAGGTCTGTTTTTATTTTGTGTTTCCAATTCACAGCACATATCTATCAAATCTGCACTTTTTACCTGATCTTTTCCCCAAAAATCACAGTTATAGAGAGAACTGCATTATATTTTACTTGAAAAAGTAATAATAATATAAAACATACATGTATATGATGATGTGTACCAACTTTTATGCGAAATTTACTATTAACTAACTCAGGTTTATGCAAAAAAAATAAAATCGTCTGACGAGGTTTGTAATTGGATTTTCCAATGTGCACGTGTACATAGTACATTCAACTGCAAGCTGAAACTCATTGTCTGTCTGTGTACCTATAGTTTAAAGTTTAAAACATAATATTATTATTCAGTCTCAGACTTCACAGTTCGTTCACTGTATGCGTTGCATGTTTATATAGCACGGCTTTCTTCAGATGAATGGTCATAATGACATGCAGGACAATCGTAATACATCATGAGAGAAATATTTTAATTCAAAGGCGGATTTGTAATTAAAAAGCAAGTCCCATTGTTATTAGCTTCTTGGGATGGGAACTTTTATTAGTAGCTTACCAGAACATACATTATATACTTCCTTAAGTATGTAAATTGTTAGAAGGTCACTTGGGGCCTCGTTGTTCTTCTCTAAGTTTCTGAGAAATTGGCAATATATTTTCATGAACATTTTGCGTTCCGTGTTGAACTGGCAATTGGATTCACGCTTACCCATTTCTACATTATGAATACAAAGTTGGTAAAATTTGCATTTATGCGAACTTAAAAACTAAAATTACAGAGAGATATTCCATCGTGGGGTCGTTTTTGAGATCTACCACATGTCATGAAATGCTAGCTCTCTCACTCTATATGCATGAAATATGTATGAACATTTATTAATAATTTGGCTAAAGATCCTGCAAGAATTGCAATATTGCCAATTAAACGTTTGGCCCGAACGCTGACGCTAGTAAATCTTGTATCATTCATGTATTGCATCATATACAACATATGAACCTCCTCATATTGGCACATTATATTTCCTATTGATACAACTCATTATGTCAACGTGTCATGTATACGGTACAGTCCGTCGGTTCTGCATTACGAATTTAGTCCCATTTCCTTGTAACAAGTACAGTATACGTGTGCTGCACATTTCAAGACAAGTAAGAAAACTCACATGAAGGGGAAGGGACGATTAAATATATTAAAAATTATGCTTGGTCTCGGTCACATAGAAGAAGGTATAATTTAATATAGTAATACGTACTATTAATATAGCTCAAGGCTAGCATTTTCTAATAAAAATGATCTACTTTCCTCTGAGTTGATTTTTCAATGCGATATAAACAAAATATCCACCAATTACGCACATCAGAATAGTGCCGATAGACGTATGTTCAAAGATAGGGATATTTTTTAAACGAATGACATCATTAAAGTCAGCTACCAATTATCAAATCATATTATTTAAAAATGTGTAGATATAGACATATTATTATTACAACGTGTGTCGTGTAGAAAAAAAGCAACATTTATTATATGGGAGTGGTGGAGACTTAGAATGATAAAGTACACATAATGGTCTATGAATAAAATAGCGTGATACTCAAATGCTCATCAACATAAGGTTCGACGCAGACAACTCAGCAAAGTCTTGTGATTATGATTAATAGTAGGATTTATTGTATAAAACAATCTATTACAAAGTGAGAGTCTAAAAATAAATTGACGAGCAGAATATATTCATATGTATGTAATTACTGCTTTTGTGGTGACGGTAGATTTATGTGTATATTTATGCTTAATGTGCGAAAATGTCTACATAGGTATTATGATTGTTGTAAAACAGTCAGGCTCTTTTAGTAGTTCGCCATCATAGTAATGGGATTTACTGCTGACGTTGTTGGCATAATTAGTATCAACAGCTGCCTTCAACACGAAATCATTTCTTTTGCTTCTTTAGAATTCTAGGAAACATAATATTCAGGCTGATGCACTGTATTGAAACCGAGGTCAAGGTATTTCCACTTTCTTTTTACAGTTGATGTATGTAAAATCTCTGAAACAGTGGCGATGAACTTGTAATATAATAGATGACATACATTAGTATACATAATTTATGTATTCTTGAGAATATGCATTTTGCACTAAACAAAAGGAAGATGATTTTGAAAAATGGTGGCATTGATGAAAGTTTAACCTTAAGAACTTTCATTTGCGATGTTATATTTCCTGACGAAGGAAAGACAATTATCGTTGGCTTACAAATCACATAAACCCGACATTTATCAATTTCAAGAATCGAATTAGATAATGCCATTCATTACATTGGGACTATTGCATAATAAGGTTACACTTTCAATGCGAATTCACTCCTTCCATTCAAATGGATCGTAAGAAATACAACCATATTATTACAAACTTTGTGTTCTAGTTCTAGTATATATAATACCTTAGTTTATAAAGTTGTATATATTGTCATCAGAGAGTCATCATCATAGAGAGCCATAAATTTTCTGCATGGACAGCAGTACAATAATAAAATAAACTCTCCAGACTATGCGGGGTGAAAAAATGACGCTAGAAGCTAGAAGTGTGAATAAAATCATATCAAGCTTGATTAGTTAATCTAGTTTGCTGTGATAAAATAAAGATATAGTAGACCTATGACCTTATCCACGCCCTTATAAAAAGATCTTTTATGCGAACCTAGAATTCATATTTGCCGGAAACAAGATATCTATCTCTCTAAATACACCAAGTTTAGGGAAAATCGAACGAGGATCATTATTTCCCATCTTTCAAACTTATTATTAGATTGAGTTGATCTAGTTTAGTTTCAAGTCAGTGTTGATTTTGAAGCAATAAGGTGCTTTAATATTTTTAGCAACTCGATTCAATTCGAGTATGAAGGTATTTTAAAGTAAGAATGTAATGCAAATATCATATTCTCCTTTTCCTGTCAACTGCGGACCGTTTTGACAGAAAATCAAGTTTGATCTTTACAATAAGATTGTTACTCAATATGATAGATATCATATTTATTATATTTTCGACTATTTTGGGAATAGCCTGGAGACGGACGGACGGACATAGAGAGCATTGTATTCTGAACAAGTGGCTAACGAATGGAAATGATATGGTGCGGACGCATTTGTGACATCTATAAACTCAGCGCGTTTGAATAACCAAACGTATACAAAAAATGTCATAAACTTTTGTGACTCGAATTAATGGATATACGTAATTCATTTATACAATCCAACGAGCCTCAACTCAAATAATCATGAATGGTTGCATAAAATATATTACATGCTGACAGTGTATCTACAAAACTAATGAGATGCTTCTAAAAATAGTAACATGCACATATACGTACTAAACTGTATTTTGAAGCCAAAGAGACTTAAATGGGTATATATTTTCATCTTTATATTGCAATAAATAAAATGTCTGCCTATAATTCAGAATTATATACTCTACAAAAGGAATATTACAAATACGATAAAAAGTTAAGAAGCCTAATACTGACATCTTCAGCTTTAATTATTATGAGTTCATTAGACATCATTTAACAAATACAGCACGAATCATTGTTCAGCTTTTAGATTTTATTACCATTAGTCATATAAAAAGTACTGCAGATTATAGTACGGACTAACAAGAAGTCGTTATATCCTGTTCGAGAAATAGGCACTTAAATTGAATTACGTAATCATGGCATAGGTGCATAAAATGTTTAATGTTCCAATCATGCTAAATATTTGGAAAATCCAGCGGAAAATTAGATTAAGGAAAAGTACTGCTGAAAGTTAAAAAGTAAACTATTGAGCTTAATTTTTTGGTTGCAAATCAATAAATATGTCGGGCTGTACTAACTAAATACTCTACGTTGCAACTTTACTTTTTAATAATAACAATATTAAAGACTCATGCTAGTGATTTGTAGTTGCACACGAACATAGAATTTTCTTTAAAAAGTAATTTGTTAATTTCGTACTTTAAATCTCGATGGTCATATTCTTTCAAATAAGCTATTTACTTTGTTTCGACTAGTCGCCACCATGATACGGTATACTCTTGTATGTGGTATGTTGCAATTGTATTAAAATTTTACAAGTTTTGCATGTAATTCCTTTCAAAACTAATTGAACTACTCTAGCAATGTTGAATGTTTGGTTTTCTGAACTGCAGCTAGCAGAAAATAAATTATAATAATAAACGGAAATCCTATTATCAAAACTAAAGATTATAATCAGTCGGTTATGTATTAGCGAAGTCACTGACTTGCAGCGTGGGAGTTCTCTCACAATGTCTCTCATGTCATGATATTTTGTGTCATGTGAATAAGCCAAGCCATAGTGTTCATAAAACATGCAATTACAGTTCCACTGAATAAAGGTACAAATTCTTACATTGTTTTATCTTCAGTTACCTGCCCTACATATTTTTAAAACGTTGCCCTAACCGTCTGTATAATATCCCGTCTCCTAGTTTGCGTCATGCCTTTCATTCCTGCGAAAAAAACGGTAGGTACAAATTTTCCCTTTTTACCGTGTACGCACACACAATTTAATGGATTTTCCAGAATTGTATTTTGCGAAGCGGAAGAAAACTGTGGAAAAGAAACTGTCCATCAAGAAGTAGGTTCATGAAATGTTATATAAAGCATTTTTATTTTCTTCAAATATCCCACATCCTTATATTATATTACATGAATGTATTTTTTTATCAGACACGTGTGTGAACATTTTTGTCATTTCTAATTCTCAGTCATTTTAGCTGTGAAGTACAGTACCATACCACCATAATTTGATATTCGATCTTAAGTATAGCATAATGTGCGATTCGTCAACCCACCTAGTCAGGAAGCAGCTTTGATTATAGGTGTCTTGTAATCTTGTATTATTATATGCCATTGTTCTTTAGTAAGGATTTTCCCCCGTATTCCACCTGAAACATTGACGATTGTCATTGACTTACTTTCCGTTTGGAGCTTTAAAATTCTTTTGTCTTGGGAGATATATTTATACTGTCAACTTCAACCTTTGTATCCATAAATATGCTGTCCGTTCGTATGGGGTCAGATTTTGCAGAAACTGCAACATTTTGTGATTCAATCCTAGGGTATGGACTTGCCATCCTAGGGGACCGATATTTTTGCCAACTTGCTTCGGTTTTAAAATGGAATCATTATACTTCAAAATTTTAGGTGGGTACATCATACTACTTATGAATTCTGCTGGTGCTATTGATAATCTACATAATATTATACTTACTGTACAAACGGAATACAAATTCAATTTAATTTAACTAAAGTGTTTAAGACGATTCACGTTTTAATCATTATAATTATTATTCTAAAGACATACAACATATTATGCATATATTATAAATTGTTTGTTTAAAGGCGTTGTTTGCGATAACAGGTAAAGTACTTAAGATGTTATGAATAACGCCACGTGCAGTAGGCAATGTTTAAGTCGGAGGAGATGATTTATACGTGCTTACAATTGTAAAAAATGTCATAAAATCTGTCCGTGACCAAAGGTAATTAATGCCACATTGATGGACACAACAATATATGGAATCAGCAGGATCTCCTTTTCCATAATTAATTGAATTTACACCTGCTGCCAACTACAGATTACCAAAGGATGAGCACATGTCTTACTTGGCAAATATTTGTTGATGACCAGATCAAGAAGTTATACTCGTATAAAACGAATATAGAAATGTTTCAGAGATGTATTGATGAACATGCGATTCGTACAACACAACAATGCCTAAACGGTAGAGGTTTAAGTGCCTTTTTGGAGATTAATGTGATTACTCCCTACATGTCATTCGTTCTAGCCAACATAACAGCTAAATTACACAGGTAATATGCAATGCCAGTAATGATGGCACATCAAGGCTTGCGCTTCTGATAGGAAAGTCTTCTGACATTTTTATTACTCGTGCCTACAGTTAGACATGCATTTTGTGATATGTCACAAGCGTCGAACGTATAAATGTATCAGATTTATTGCTGTTACATTTGCCAAACATTGACACACTCCGAACAAACGAGGCAGCAACACGAAATGGTTATGGTTCTACTCTAGATCACAAATTGTTTTATAGTTATAAATTTTGTATTAATTGCTGACTCCGATTTATATTGATTGCTTTTACAAACGTTTGTTATAGTTGTGGTTTAACTTCTCATCTATAATTACTAAGCACTGTATTTATGTAATTTAGACAATCATGCTCCTAATTTGTTAAATTAAATCTGATTGAACTAACCAATGTTAATTCAATCAATATCTCTCGGAAAGTCGCAACCTGGAAAAGTAGAATCCAACATGCCTATATACATACAAAGTTTATATACATCAGCATACATTTTGAAATTTAGGGTTTAGAATTCAAGATCTTTGTTCTCCAACCAATAATATAGTACAATGAAATACATTCATGGAGTTAATTTTTTTAGGTTTGTGAAACCGAAAAGAAGCGTTTACAATAAGTAATTTTGGTTTGTATTTATTGAGTATTGAGATCCATTTTGTGGCGAACGTTTCAAAGTCAAAAGTAGAAGGTAGCACTAATTATATTGTAATCATGTCTGAAAGAGTCTCTGATTTACGGTCTGAATTACATAATATACGATATGATTGGTTCTACTTATTTTGATTAGTATACTATGTATTCAATTTCTTATTACCTAGATTCTTGTCAAGTGGATTGAAATCGACAGGTAGGATTGAAATCCAGTTTGTGTTTATCCAGTGTTACTTTGTGTCAAATGAACTAATATGCATTTCGAATGGTAATGATTAAAGTAGTACTTGAAATTCGTAAGAACTTTAAAAATACAGAAAAAGTAGTTGACTCTCGCTCATACTGTATCGATGACTTTAACATCTCAAGAATCAAGATATTTTTGTAAAGATAAACAAATAAAGTTGACAAAAGGTTACCTTTTATATGCTATTTACTAGACTATTTGTGAACGTAAAAATTGTTCTGCGTTTTACTACTGGATACCGATTATTGGCCTTTAAGTGCTTTAGTACGCAATTCTATACGATAAGAATTTATCATACATTCATCGTGCAGCATGCAACTAGGTATTGTGGTAGTTCGATTGTGAAATACACGTAAGTGATTCACAGAAAAGACTTCACTAAACAAAGTAACTTGTCATTTGTACGGTAACAATTTTGTTTCGCTACATGTATGGTTGTCCATGGATGGAATAATATAACTTTTGATGAAATAAGATAGCAATAAAAAGGAGACAGGTCATCTATATTGATTCAATAACCGTACTGTAAGTAATCATATAGTGATTAGCTACCCCGGAACGATTTAATAATAACTCAAGTGCATATACTTCCGAACTTTGTTAATCGCTGTTTTGTTTAAGAAAAGATTGTTAAAAGATGAACAGACTAGCAAATGACCTTGAACTTGTTGATGTTCAAAATATTGAAGAATTGAAGTCATGTTGTGTTCGAACAAAACAAAGAAAAGCTATATAGGGGGATTATATTGCAAATATTTTGTTTGGAAAATTCCCGGTAGCTGTTGAGTTGATTGATGTTTCTATGTACAAAACTGATGAATATTGTGATAAGATTCAAATGGAATCGTTTTTAGCACTTTGAAGATTAAAATCTACCTACAAATCTGTTAATATTCATGAAGCGTCTCCAGAAGAAGATTCATGCATCCAAATTTGGTAATGGGCATTTGTCAATCGAACCTTGAAATTGATGAAATGACAAATATCTATTTCGACTAAAGCGAAAGAAAACGCGATACTATCTGAATTCAAAACTTCAAAGACTTTTGTTGAGTAAACGGAAAACTTGAAGCAATCATCATCGTACTCCAATGAGCTTACACGCTACCTTATAAAAATATGTAAGCTAGTTGAAGAACTCATCATATACAATGATGATGATAATATTGAAAATCACTCAATGTTTATTCAAGATTAATGATATTAGTAGCTAAGTTAGCACAAATCTTTCCAGTTATGAATACATGCAATTCTACAATTATTTAACATGGCATGATAACAACTCCTTCCGGAGGCCAATAACTATTTAATATTTAAACATAACAAGCCAACACAAAATAGTACCGAAACATATATGTACAGAAAAGTCCTCTGAGAGGATAAATATTGATATAATCAATGCCAAGAACAAGGGACAATCTATCAAACATGCCAGTAATTTTACCTGCTCTAGAAACCAATGTTTGACCATGACTTTAGAAGGAACAAGCAACAACTTTCCATTTTAATCTTTATCAGAATATGCATATACAATTCAAAAAGGTAAAGTCCGGTCAGACATTTTTTGACCGATTTTCGTCAACTTGGTGAAGTCTGACTTAGGACACTACATGTCAGCCCTTTTGCTACATTTTTAAATCAGTCACCGGACCGGTTCTCAACTGGAGACAAACACAAAACACATTGAATCAATACATAGCTTCCGCTATTCGGAAAATACCTCAAAATGACTCCTCACCTCCCAATAATATTGCCCATTGGTCAAATAATTTGTGATACGATAGGTATAAGGAGAATGATAATTTAGTTTTAGACTAAATCCATTTTCTCTTGACCACAATATTTCCTCTGATATTTTTCCTAACATATATTTCCAAGTTTCTTGTGTCACAAAGTATTATCACAATTGACATTATTGCAAATCGATAAATACATATACCGTACCGTTAAATAGACACGGGCCGATGGAATGGAGATTGGACAAAATAATGATAATGAATGATTGCCTTTCACCTATAAAAAGCATATAAAGTTGTCCATCTCATTATACTTCTACTAAATGATATTTGTGTGCTAGCACACGGTCTGTAACGTGAGCTGTCAATGCGATATACATACTTTCATCGAAATATTACTCATGTGCATGTCACATGTAGATATTTCTTTAGTTTTGATTACTTTACGAGTTTGTTTTATTTACCAGATTCCTATAGACAAGGCAGAGACAGAATATTATATGTGTGCATTAGAGATGACAGAGTAGATAATTTCTGGGGAGTGCCTTCTCATTCAAATATGGCAATCGCACACAGCGTTGTAACGAACAGAACAAAGAAGTACGGCATACCGCATCATTATATTGAGTGCCTGTATTATGATGTACATTACATGCGATCGATCTTTCTCATGCAAAATTCACGAGTAGTTTACGTATTCTTATGGATTGTGGATAATAAAGTGATGGTGAAGAACAATTTCATGTTAACCATAAAACTAATCAATGGAATTAGTAAAACCTAGCTTCGGAAGATGCTCCAAGAAAACTCTAATATGGTTTGTGCACTATTAAATTAATTAATGATATCCGCAAATATATGTGTATACCTATTTCCACGTGTTATGTTATGTTTGTTTTGCTGACCAGATTTATTAGCCCGTATTTACTTAGTATATTAGTACTATGATGATATGATGGTATGATCTGCCAAGAAAATCCTGAGATTCATATTTGATTAATTACCACCAACTGAATTTTTATCTCAAAAGTAAAGTTGTGCTTCTAATATGTCTGCTATATGGGGAAAATGCCTTCGTATTCTAAATATTCGTGTTCTACATACAATCTTTTTGCTTGATATTGAAAGTTTTGAAATGTACGGTAGTACCTCATCAAGTCATAGGTTTGTGTTGCAGTTTGTCTCAATTTACAATGCAACAACAGGCAACAAGGAAGCCGGTACATGGTAATACCATTAAAATTATGTACTTCTTGACTGATAGTATTAATACATAATGCGAAGAAGACAAAAAATCCTGTTTGCTAAAATATCTAGGCTATAAATATAGAATACTCAATTATCACAAATATAATACTTGATAAATGTATCAGTTGTTTGTTATTCAATTTAACAACAATGTCTGCTTGTAACCAATGAAGTTGCTACATTGTAGTTAGTTGCGGCGTTAGCTAGAGGACCGATTTCGTTTGGCTTTTTCGTATCCATTTCCTAAATGTGCTAATCAAGTGCTAATTGAAGAGTAATGTAAGTCGATTTCCATAAAATTCAATGAGTAATGAGAATGAGAAAGTAAATTTTCCAACTACACTTTTTGTGTTATACGTAGAATGCATGTATTCCTTTGACTTAAACTTGGTGACAACAGCCAAGCAAATGATTGGTATAAAATCCAAATTGCACTACCCGTAGGGAGTAAAGAGAGTAAAAGCATCATGTTCCAAACGCGTAATGTATTCCGTTGAATTGTACGAGATCACTTGCATTGATAACGAGTTTGAACATCTTGAATTCTATTCTATCACATACTTTTATCGTCACTGCTCTCTTTGCATCTTAAGTTGTGCTCGTTGTTGAGTAGAACTGTGCACATGGCAAAATTGTACTTGTAAAAGTGTTGTATATGAATCTAAGAATAGCAGCTTTATGAATGGAATAACAGAAAAATACTATTAATATTAGACACTTTACTTAAAATTCTAAGGTTATGTGTACGAATTTTAGAAATAAATTCTACTTTCTGGGCTGTTGTGGAAGTTAGAAAAATTAAACAATACTTGACGCAATACCGAAAGTCGACAAAGACAAATCGACACATCAAACTGAATTAAAAACTGTTCAAGACTAGATACTTTAGGAACCTATAAGTTTTATAGTATTATTTCAGGGCCGTGATGTCCCTTTCGGTAAAAGCCAATAATACAATTAGACGTGGGACAGAGATGTTTAATAATATTCTAGCCGTTACTGACGTCATGGTCTATTTTGAAAACATGGTTGGTGTGTAGTGGTTTCTGTATATTTATGTATTCAAGGTAAGTCTCAATACACCCCAAGTACATGGACGGAAATACACGGCAAAATTCCAAGGTTTCTTTTCATCTTAAATTATCATGGCAAATGCACGGGGTAACGTCAAGTCTTTGGTCTAGTCAGATTTGGTTTTCTACATCGGTAAAACCTTTTAAAATTGAAAACATCACTGTTGCATTTGTCTGAAATCAATTATTATGTGATGGCACTTTCCACACCAACAACATAGAGATAAGACGCAAGCCAGTTATAGTACTGCAATGATAAACAGCTTAACATCTCGTTGGTTAAAACGTCATGATAAATGTATTTTTTTCTAATGATACACGCACACACTCAAATCTCTACTGGAAAGAAGAAAAATAATTACATTAGCATTTGTGTCATAACAGCTCTTCCTGGGCTGTGAAGCCGGCAAGTAACTTGTTTAAGGAGGTTCTGTTCTAAGTAGGTAGTTGGTTATTTTTTTAAAATCTGAAATAATGCCAAAAATATTCACTTTTATTAAATCATGCAATCGATTGTACACAAAGTAACGTGCTTTAGCAAAGCGGCTGGGCTGGAAATTAATTTTTAAAAGTTGTAATGATGGGACAAACAAAGTTGGTACAAGTTTGCCAAATTCGTTCCTTTCGTTCGAAGTATATTATAGTGGTTTACATTATTTATATGCATATCGACAGATTTTCCAATTTTATGTCATTTCAAATCTAAAATATATTTGAACAAGTTATTTACTTCACTCAAAGATTCACACATGCGAAATGCTTAATCTTTTTTTAGATCACAGATCTCTAACTGTTGCATTATGCAATACGGGGGCATTATGCAGGTCAATACGGGGCATTATGCAGCATAATGCCCCGTATTGACCTTTAGGGATATGGTAAATAACATTGCATATTCTGGTCGTTGGGTATTATGACATTTATCATTCTGACATTTTTAAATATTATGATTAAAAGTCATAATCCTTCAAACCTAATTGCCACTGCAGTCGTTGATTTAAGCCTAATAGAATCACGTGGTTGTTTGATATGATGGTTACTTAAATATTTTTCTGACATTTTTAGGAACTGGAACGTTTGGCCGAGTTGTGCTTGCCTACAACAAAGAAAGTAGAGACTATGGAGCTTTAAAGATACTTCAGCTGTGTGACGTGATTCGTTTGAAGCAAGTGGACCATGTGAAAAACGAGAAAAATATTTTGCAGCAAGTGAAACACCCGTTTATCGTAAATCTGTAAGTCGTTTATCATTAGAAACCTCTAGGAGTAAGCTGTCACTTAAATTTTGTTGTGTACATAGCAAAAGTTTATATGGATTTGCTCCAAAAATACACAATGACATGTTTTGAACCTACTCTCAACAGTGAAATGATTTTTGAATTACCACCAGAAAGGAGAAATGAAGAAATTTCGTTTTATGTTTTGCATTCTCATTGTTTCTTTTCGCAGAAAATGGCATCACAAGGACGAGTACAATATTTATATGCTCTTTGATTACGTGTGTGGAGGCGAACTGTTCTCTTATCTAAGAAATGCTGGTCACTTCTCCTCATCAACAAGTAAGCCAAATTTACATTTTGCCAATGATCGATTTTATCCTGTGGTGGTGTGAGATTTCACTTGTAAATTACATACTTCGTGATACTAATGTTGGGCTCACTCCTTATGATTTATGCATTATTGACGCATTCTAGATCTTATAACATATTATTATGATGTAGATATGGCACAACTTAAAATTTGTTGAGTTCATAAATTGAGTACACTGCTGTTTAAATTTGTACTTACTAACCTAACTTACTGTTTATTTATAAATTAATTATAAATTCAATGCTAAAGGAGAAACAGTCAATCTGCATCTTATGTATTTACGATTCATTTGGGTTTGGGTGACGAGATACAATTTATGTGCATACGCAAGCACAAAAATAAAATTAAAGATAATCCTTTGTCACTTCATTTTCTTTTCAATATTACCCAACTAGAAAAGGCAAAAATAGAATGAGTACATTGTTAAATTCAGCAGTATGTATTCATAATACACTTTTTATGCTTTATTTCCATTTATGGCACGTTACCCAGCCCGGTGTGAAATGAAGAAATGCTTTTGTCTTTTAGGCTCTCTAGATTCTACAAAATACACATAACCTTAAGAGAAGTGGTAGAGAGAAATATCATTTTCACTCATGTCCATAATATGCATTTGTTTACAGGAAAAAGTTTCACATTGACAATCACAGTTGCCAGTTCACCCCCACAAGTGGCAACATACACAAAAGCAATCAAAGTGACAGTGGATGGACCACGGGAACCGAGGTCTAAAACTCGTAAGTATTAAAATGCATGAACATTGCATAAAATAAAAAAGTTATTTTTTTTCTTACCCCTTTCATTTTTTTATATTATAAAACTGCGATTGTTTCTTATCTCAACTTTCTACTGATAATATAATAATATAATCTTTTCATATTGTTTGGTATATATACGAACAATTTTATGTAGGACAACAGCAACAATTCCATTTTGGTTTCGGTCAACGAGCATTCCTGGGTGGCTACACGGGAGCCCTGGACCATCTGAACCGCAGTGCGGATTTCGCCATGACATTGAGTCGGATGCCCAACTGTCAAAGTAAGCAATGGCGGGTAGAAGATGTACTTTTTCTATATTAAAAACGCAAGTAATATACCTACGAACATGATCAAATATCCACCCATGCACGCCCATAGACACATGTAAATAGTTCAAAATGTCGACCAGCAAAATACTCCCCAAAACCACTGACCACCCCATCCATGCATTGTACATAAAAGGGAGACCGGAGACCAAACCAAAAGACCAGAGAGAGTGAAAGAGAGACCAATACCATACTATAGCCATAGAAAGCACCCAACAAACGACGCCAACAAAACCAAACCGACAGACCATACCATCGAACCAACAAAAAACTTCATACATATTCCATAATACGTACTCACAAATACTCTACCAAAACCATCATCCCATCAGATTCGTCACTACGAAAAAAATGCAGATATATATAATAAAATACTTTGGTTATTTTGAGCTGATAAAAATCAAATTTATTTTGACATTACATTTTGTTTCTTTTTCTTGTCTTCATAAGTCACAGTCTTTTTATCTGGAACATTTAGTGTTTGTATGGAACGAACGTAAGCGTCCAGTTGATACTTTAATAAAAATATTCCACACAAACTAGACAACTATGCTAGGGTCCACTGTGTGAAATTAATCCAATTTGAGTTTCGACTGCAGCATACAAAATACCAACTCATTCCAGTCATGTATTTCATAGATCAATGTACCCGATATAACAAAGATGCCATTAGAACTTTCTCTCAATGTGTCTCTTTCACATCCAGAGATATGGTTAAATAGAGGTAGAGACAGACATATGTCAAGTGAGAGGAGCTTTAAAAGGATTTCATTTGCAAATTATTCACTCTTTACTTTCAAATACACTTTTCTTTCATTTCAATGCATCAAGGGCTGCTCTCCATCGTCATCGTCACCATTACCACTACTGATTCTCTTGGCATTGTTATTGGGAAAAAGAAGTGGTCGTAGTGGTATTGTTGCTTTATATTCTTGTATACTTTATATGATGTTGTGGTGTAAGACTGTATATAGCTGTGCAGTAGTGGTGGTGGTGTCGGTGGTGTACTGGTAACGGTGGTGGTATTGCTATTGCCAGTGATCACGATGATGCTGATGACTGACTGCATAACCGCTACCATCACCGTTGCCACCTTCCTTCTTTTTCAATGTAGGTATTCTAGGAGGTGGTAGTAGGATGATGAGTACCGAACAGTAATCCAGCATTTATCAAAATACCAACTAGCAACACAAATGTTATATAATATTATATGATTTGGTTAGCTGGGTGACTGTGCAGTAATGTGGTATCAACCAAAAACTAGACCATCAAGTACCCCTTTTTGCTTAGTATGATGCGCATATAAATAGAATGAAAAAGTTTTTGGTAGTTTATAAAACTTTTTGTTTACAAATGGAACATATTACGGTTGTACTCTTTCACTTTCTCTCTCTCTCTCAAACTGTACACCTCTCTAATGGATTGATTTTGTTCTAATGATAAATTTGTTTTTTTTTTCTCTTTTCCCTATCGTCCCTCCTTCCAACCTTGTGTGTGTGGTACTGGATATATCTATGGTACACGTAAATGCATTACATGTACTTTCACCGATACTTTTGGGGTGATGCGGTCTTGGTGCTGGTTCTGCTTCTACGGTGGTCATGATGATGATGATATGGATGGCCGCCACATAGATATGAGCCAAACATTCGGGTTGACCTCATCCTCAAACCATTGGGGTTATGCGTCCTCACCGTACTCGACATATTTGGGAAGTGGCTTCCCCAACTGCACTTTACAAGTAAGTAGTACATTATCATATAGGACTATGAAACAGATATGAATATAAGCACAACGTACAAATTTTGTCCTTCTCTCTCCTGCGCTTTCGCTCTTGAGTTCACTTCTATCATCAGGATAAATCTACCTCGTCGCAGGTCGACCAAAAACCTCCCGTGCAAAACCAAAAGCATAACCGTTCGTGTGTGTGTGGCCTGGCCATCATCATCATACCGAATACCGATGCTTTTTGGTTTTGTTCGGCTCTTCTGCTTGTATCATAGGCAACATGAAATACAAAATATGTATTTATATCCTTTGTTGTACGACTTTGCATCATGATGCCCCACGTAAAGCATGTCCACAGTTCGCACAAAGTGGCATCTTCTCGTTTACCGTGTTTTCTCCTGTCAGTAGGTACATTGCGGAAACGGGCAGAGTAGATAAATGGATATAAAGTCCATTGGTCTCTAGTGTGGTGATGGTGCAAAATGAATAATGGTATTATAGGACGATCTATTATTTTAAAATTATTACAAATGTATGGAGAGAGCATGCATATAGGTAAAACCAATGCAGCCGCGGTGAAACGGCGGCGGCTCGGCTGTAGTGGTAGTGGTGGAATAGGACTAGTCTTAGCACAGTACATACATACATGTATCATACATATAATGTGAATGTGAGGAAAACCAAACCAGGCAAACCGAACTACTCAACCGACGAACGAGCCAGAAGAACCAAATTGCATACATGAGCTATAAACGTATGTATGTAAGTGTGTAGTAGGTAGGTATGTATATTTTCCCATGGAAGCTTGTGCTTTTCCACAAATTTTCCATTTTAAATACAAAGCAAGTCAAAAAGCCATCACTGAACAAAAAGTATCAATTTTGCACCACTGCACCGCATACACACATACACAACACATTCATATCTAAACTCAGGTTCTTCTGCATCACTTGAAATTCTGTTTTCCCCTTTCGTTCATTTCAACCAACATCACATACAGCATCACCGCTACTATCACCTCCACTGTGCCACGTTCAATCAACCCCTTCCAGACAACTCATCAACGATATCAGTAGTCATTCTTACAACCATGTACATATTATATATCTTGGAATTATTGTGTATTCTATGTTCACATAGACTATAGCGCACTTATCAGTAATTCGGAAATACCGAAACCCTTTTCACTTATTCTCATCAATTTTACCAGACTTTTGCAACTGCATTGTTGAAAAGTTTAATAGCCTTACTTACACGTGCGTTAATTTTCCCCATATGAGATCCTATACTCATGCTTATATGTGAAGATTTGTGAAATGCTCTCACACTAATGTTACTACTCATGCTGGAGATCAAAAAGCTTAATTTATATCATATCACTTCTTTATTCTCTCATAATGTGTAGTTGTTTTCCGTAGCAGATGTCTGTGTAATTACTTTGGGTGGCTGCGTGAGCAACTGGCAAGAATTATGAGTATACATACAAGAATTTAACTCATTCGTTTCGGTTGTATACACATATATGACGCACCGCTTATATAGAATAGCCCCAATAGAAAGTTTAATCAAATCAAAAATACAATAATTATGCAGAATGTGAAGGTTCTGAAGGGAGTCATATGTGTACCAATAATAATGACGTACCATTACACTAAGTAAGGAAATGACTGAATTCGGTAATTCGGTATGCATATGCATGGTTTTACAAAGTTTTTCTACTCTATTCAAGGTGTATTAACGTATATTGTTGATATAGGTATCCTTCTGTTATTCATTCTATATCCCTTTTTATATTGCTTGAAAACTAATTTAACTTTGATATGAGAAGCTGTCTTGTTCATGTCATTGAAAATAGAATTCTGATTGAAATTATTGCACAAGAAATTATGCATTTATAGCTACAATATTATATGCATACTATTAGAAGTGAAATTACGTATGTGTAAAGTTTAGTCATACAAATTCCAGAAAATGGAAGATCTTTCAAGGTTTTGTTTTGCGTACTTGACAAAATGCTTGAAATTGACATTGATTGAGGGTTAGACGAAATGAAACGAATGCAAGAATGAAAAGGGAAGATTATTATAGCATGATGTATGTGTATAAAGAAGCAGATACTAATGACTCTGGTAAATGAAAGTTTCAAAGGAGTCGAATATTTCATTGTAGAATGCAATGGAATTATATATATATATAGTTTCTTCAGATGGATTGTTCGCCGTTCTTCATGCATTTCACTCAGGGGATACCCAAAGGATATCATGCCGATTATTAACACAACTGCTGCAACAGTTCTTACTTGAAATCCATCATGGAATGAACTAATGTTGGATGAAGTTGAATAAACCGGTTTCTGGAGAAAGAGCCGAAATGTTAAGTCCATTGAGATTTTGTGCATTAATATTAAATGAATCGAAAGGATAGAAGAAAGCCTTCAGAGGATGAGCCCATCTCTTCTATAACTTATTGCCACTTTACACATTTAAATTCTGTAATGTGCTCTGATGTTGGCAACGGAGGGATGAAAATCTGGTAAATTTGTGACGTGACGTGACCGGAGAAGAAAGGAAAAGTCTGGAAACCAAACATAGAGAAATACACTGTGCTATACGTACATACGTACATTATTCGTGAGAAAGTCTATTCCGTCCTATTACGCCTTGTTTTAAAACCTGTTTAATAAGATAATTTTCGGACTCTGAAAATATCTCACATCTTTTATGCTCACTTGCAAGAATTGGTACAGCAAGCAAAGTGAATAAATAAGTTACGGAATGATGATGATAAAGCCTATTTTGCTGAGTGTGGCATTTTTCTCTTGCTTCCGGCTCCCTCCTTTCGCTCATCCGCCGTTTCCTCTGTTGTCTCTCTTTTCCTTCGTTTTCACCCCCTTCATTTTCTAAAGACAAGAGGAGGAAGTCCAACAACCAGATCCGGTTTTTAACCCGTGATACATGCAATACTACTGACTTGTGCTTTCTCTCCCTCTGATACGCCTGATATACTGTTATTTTTGGTTTTAGTGTAAAATGAGCTAGCAATGAGAAAGGCGGCTTGAAAATAGTAATAAATGCTGATGTAAGTAGTGCTAAAGCATGTATGCATACAAACAATAAATACAAGTAAGCAAGCAGCCCAGTACATTATCCAAAGTAGTTCGATGTCAAGCGGGTCGGGTTGGTCCACGTACAAAATAATATACTTGCTTTGCTCGCCGGGAACAAATGTAACATAACAATAAATACGTAAGTAAAAAAAGATTAGGACATGCCTCGTGGCTGCGTTTCGTTACTGCATCGCATTTATGAAGCTACCCGTTTTTGCTTACAATGTACAAGTAATCTTGGGATAAGAGCAAAAAGCTTCTTTTCCTGAAAGAGACATATTAGCATAGTCATAAACACTTCATTGCAATTATCAGCTAATCTTTCTCTGCAGTAAATATGGACTAACAGGCTTAAGAGAAAATGTAATCCCTGCAGTTGTAGGTTGTAGTCAACAAAATGTCGCTTCACGCATTAACCATACAGGCTAACAGCCTTTTATATTTCATGGTTATGAGAACAAAACTTCAGCTACTGCTTATTTGCAATTTTTGAATAGATTTCAGAGTATAT
The DNA here is from genome assembly GCA_027743765.1 of Coecobrya sp. COE2. Taxonomy (NCBI): domain Eukaryota; kingdom Metazoa; phylum Arthropoda; class Collembola; order Entomobryomorpha; family Entomobryidae; genus Coecobrya; species Coecobrya sp. COE2. The sequence goes on along the minus strand of JAHZMV010002812.1, from coordinate 4,632 downwards.
TTAAAAGTGTTTTGTAGTTACATATTAAGAATCTCAGAATTTATAAAGAGTACTACAAAAACATAATATGGTTTTTTGGACAGGAACAAGAATATCTATAAATTACCTATATCAAACAAGAGAAAGCAAATTTTGAAAAGCTGTTTCCTTTGTTTCCAAAACTTTTTGTCGCACTAATCTTAGAAACTGTTTACCCCATAAATGTTGTCTAGTAAAGCAAAATCCGCAGATTCAAATTTTAAAACAATAATTAATTGTATTTGAGTGCAAATTTTTCACCGAAAAACAAGCGAATATCAACAGCATGACTCATGACGCTGGTGATCAATGTAAAATCAGAAAATTAATCATTTTTAGCTTGAGTTCTTGAGGTTGATTTGTAAAGCAGACTACAGTAGTGCTACTTTACGTTTCTTTATATGAGACTCCTCGCTGTTTGTACTACATTGTTAAAGAATGAATGAAGCGAAAGTTGAAATAATCAAAACTAAACTGTACAGGTTACCTGAAACAAGGACAGAGCTTTGCAATCATAATGGTGATGAACATGTAGTGTAGTTATGTGTTCTTGACTGCTTATTATTAGTACTACCACACAACAAAGTGAAATAACAGTGAATAAAATATACATGAAGTGATGATGAGTCTGGTTGATGATGATGATGATGAGAGTAGAGGAAAGCAAAGGAGTTTTGGGGACTGAAGCAATGTTTACGTGCTGCGATACATATTTAATATACAGATAGTTTTATATTCAATAAACCTTTAACTTTAATATCACATCCGTGTATACTTTTATTACGTGAATTGTGATGTTTCTGTTCAATGTCTCACATGAAATACGTATATAATGCATACCCTTTATATGAAGCATAATATATACACAGGGTAGCTTTTGGGTATTCATTCCTCTCGTATTATTATTGGCGGTTTTTCTCTTCTGTTGGAAAACAGCGAGAGCATCATGACGGAGGAAACTGTAAAGGGAAAAGAAGAAATGAGAACTTTCCTTTTAGTAGGAATACCTATATAGAAACATGGGAAACATGTTGTTTGGCAGCATAGAAGTTATGAAGTTACGTATATTTGCGCCACTTGAAACTCTAATGCACACTATTTACAAGAGAAAGAATTCACATGAAACCCTTAAACAAAAAATGTATGTATAAAATATCTCATATTATTTAGTTATATATATGTATATATTTTATGTTCGTATAGAAGAGAGCATGTTGTCGTAGCTCAAAATGTTAGATAACCTATTCAACGGTACAAAATGTACGTGGTTCGATATAAGTATATGAAAACCGCAACCTCATTTACTCAGAATTTCCATTAAAAGGTCTCCTTCGGGCTTTCTCTCTCAAGTTTTCATGAAACGTAACACGGCGGAATAGAAAGCAAGGCATGCATGCGTTCTGTTGGAATTATAGAAGCTGTGCTTAAGGTACACACACAAGCGGTGATGATGATAGCTTGATGAGGATGACGCAAAACACACTTTCAATATAGAAGAAAGAAAGAAATTTAAAGCATGCAACCAGAAGCGACAGGAACAGCGGAGATTGGGCACTTTTACTGGCAAACTTAGAAATTAAAATTGTGAAAGCAAGGCGCATATATAAATGTACTAGTATATAAGCTTGGTAAAAATTAGTGCAAAAATATCTGAAAAGAATATCTCACTACTTGCTATCATTAGCCTTTGTTACTAAAGACTACTGGAAAAGGAAATATATAATAATTGTGCATATAGCGTAGGTTGTGAGATTGAAGAAGTAATATCTAATACATGAATATAAATTAAAATTTTCAGGGTACCACGGGTTCCTTCACGTCAACTAGTGGTCTGTCCTTACCAGATTTGGGTGCAATGAATGCTATAACAGGCACAGAGTACAATGCATCAACACCAGCTTCAAATTCTTCAGGTAAATGTAAATGTCAGATAATCATAAATCTAGTATACAACAGAGAGATAGCTTGCATCATGCTGACCGATTCGATTAAGTCAACGGCCAATTTTACTTTCCATTGACAGTGTTAACAGCAGAAAGTCAAGTAAGTCCCTCCTCCGATGTGGATCCTTTGGGTGCTGCCACTGATCGATTATTGAGTGCCGCCGCAGTAGCTGCAGTAAGTGGAACAAGTGGTGGAAACAACAACGGTGGTGGTGCTAGCGGTACGGGTGGAGGTAATACATCATCTAGTGGAACAACAGCTCTTGCGGGAAACTCCACAACATCCGGAGGCCTCTCCAGTAATCATCACCATCACCACCATCACTCACATCATCACTCCCAGCAACGCTCTTCTGCAGCGGCAGCATCAGCCTCTTCATCCTCCGCCACTTCTCTTGTAGCCGCTGCAGCGTACTCTGAATTCATCCGAGATGATCAGTACGGGACCGCACATCAGCTTCAAATCACACAAAATCCATCCTCATCCACCGCGACAATGCCAACTCACCTCTCTGGTGGTGGTGGCGGTGGGGGTTCGCAACATCACCAAAACCAAAGTGGCGGTGGTATGTCTACCTCAACCAATTCTGGACTTGGAGGAAACAACTCTGGTCTGGGCGGTGGAGGTGCAGGCAGCGGTAACAATGGCGCATCACTAAATAATGCGACACACTCTTCGGGTGGATCCATGTCCTATTTGGGATCCTTTCCGGCTGCTGCTGCAGCATCACTCTTTTATTCACAGTTGTATCTAAATGAATTTGACCCTTCGATGGGCGGTGGCGGGACTGGGGTCGCAACTGGAAATCAACTTGTTCAAGGTATATCCTCAACACACAGGATAAACAACAATGGAAGTCAGCAACAGCAGCAACATCAGAGCCAACAGCAACACCATCAACAACAGCAGCAGCAACAACATCATCATACTCATCCTCAACAACAGCAACATTCTCATCATCAGCAACAAATGGCAATGGGTTCTGGTGCAGGAGCCGCGGGTGACCTTGGTGGTCATTCTGGCCATCGGGGAGGTGGAAATGTAAGGAATAACTCGGCTGCGGCCGCAGTGGCAGCGGCGGCAGCCGCTGCGGGTGTCGGAGATGGTCTCAGTGTGTGGAGACCGTACTGAATGAAAGTTGAAAAGCAAAATCTGTGTACATATTATAAAATATTATGGAGTTGTGGAAGCAATTAAGGTACGTTAAAGTTTTAATCATCTGCACTGTAAATATTATAATGTATAGTGTGCTTGGATAAAAGAGAGAGAGAGTGAGAAACGTTATTTGCTTTTACCAATCACGCTGTGTGTGCTATTAGGTTTTTAATGATGCGCAATAATTTCCTAGATGTTTAATTTTCAAAGCCCTGGAATAAATAATATGAACTCCTACAATGAATGTTGGTTCGTAAATTGTTCCAAAAACGATTTAAACAAATTACTTTATAAATTAAAGAAAATTGTTAAGAAAAAACTTGTATGTATTTTAAACTGTAGAATATTCCATTTCAGCATTTTTAATCTAATTGTTTCGAGCCCGTGAATTTAACAAAGTTTTCAAAGACGTAACATTATTATTACTATATTATAGGCAATGAAATAGGAACATTGCTAATGTACACTAAAGTATAAGAGTGTAAATACATATTAAATAGGTAATTAATATTTCAGTTTGAACCATGAATGTAAGTTGCGAATAATGTTGTGCTTTATCGAAAATCAATGTATGATCTTCTAATGTGTAATAATCAAGTAATAAATTACCTACTACAGCATAATACTTTCGTTGCATGTAAAATGTTTAGCATTGTAATGCTTTTATAATTATAAAACTTTCTTGCATTTTTTTCAAGGGGAGAATTCTAGTTAGAAAAAGTGAAAGTAAAAAATGCAGTTGAGAGAAAAAACTGCGAAGCATTGCCTCGAGAGGGTAGCTGTGTTTGAGCACCCTCATGTAATATGAAGAAAACGAGGGTTTGAACAAAGAAAAATGTTGTTGGCGGATGCATGCAAAGAAGTGAATACGTTGGTAGCATCCACATCAATAAGAAATGGAAATGCTTCACATGTAAGCTTTAATAAACGTTTTTTCTTACCCTTTTGCTTTCTACTTTCTTTACTCTTCCAGTATTGAGCAAATTTTTACGGTTGTCTATGTCAGATGGCGTGTTTGGTACAATTTTTTCGTGCCGACACGAGAAGAAGGGGAAAGCAAGGGAAATGTTCACTGTTCTGTTTCATGTGAGTAAAGCTGGATGATTTGCCTTGAATTCCGTCTTTGTGTTCTGTACAATGTTTCCCTTCGCGTTTTCTGGCTTGTCTACAATTTGCTGCAAAAGAATGAACGATTTCATTCTGGTGGAATTTTATCACTTGTTATACCGTTTTGGGATCTTGTAGTAATGCTGCTTACCATTTTTTCCTTGCAAGTGAGAATTCGGGTGAGAATTTCTTACGTCACCCCAGACAGGAAAATAAGCAATATGTAACACTATTTTAACATTACTGGGTTCACTCTTATTAAATAATTTTTGTTACCTGAAGTCCTGGAATATTTGTGTATTTAACTCAACTAATTAATTGTTCGTTCGATATGCATATTAGCGAACAATACATCAAAATTAATTTGTAGTTCGATAGATTTAATCATTGAGATCTATAATTTTAAAG
>JAHZMV010002811.1:0-17701 GCA_027743765.1 Coecobrya sp. COE2 | reverse complement strand
ATTATATACATACATGTTCTTGCATGCATGTATGTACATATACTATCATGTTAATAAAAACACGTAATTTGTTATGGTAGGAATAATTCAGTTATAATAGTAACAAAACTGCTATATTTATATACAAAGCATTTTTACAATCAGTGCCAGTATCAAGTTGAACTTCTAAGAACGAACGTAAATAGTCGGATCAACTGATTGCCATTCTCATCTTCGTCACTGTGCGAACAGCATTGTCGAAGATCACTTTGCGATACAAGTCTCTAAACGCAAACGTCCTCTTCATACGGTAAATATAGGTGAGGGTGATGTACATACTTTAAAACGTGTGCTGATGTATGCAAAATATCAAATCTGTGCATGCCAGTTTTTACTCTAGATTATGCAGAAAGCACAAAATGCAACTTCTCTTAATATTTTTTGTGCCAGTGCCAATTTCGGTGTAGACTTGGTTGTATAACGATTTGTGCATACAAACATACAAATGCATGCATTTTTGTATCAATGCCACAAATTGTACTAAAACCAAAGTCAACATGTAAGTGATCTTCCTTTGTTTGCCAGTCGTTGGAGTACGCGCTTCAAGAAAAAAACAAGCAAGCATTTCTAAAACAATACTAATTTCATGTTGAGTTTAATGTGCTATCATTGTAATATTAATAAACTGACATTATTGCAACTATATTGATCATTTATCGTCACCACACCGGCTTTTTGGTCAAACTCACTCCTGAACATTTTGGAAACGTGCAATTATATAAGCGAAGTTCAGTTTAGCATCTGGAGTGCAACTTGCCTGGAAAAAAGTCATTCTAGTGAAATATATAATTTAATTGAGTTTTAATGCATTCTGAAGAGCTGCAGTGGTGGGTGATAGTGAGTGATACATTGTATACGAAAAGGAAATGGATGCGGCAAGTGAGTGGTAGAGGTGGTGGATTTTAACGAACAGCAACTATGTTTGGCTGCGGTTACCCTCAACCTCAAAGCTACCCTTGCCTTGGTTGCTAGTAAATTGCTGCACGAGGAAACCTAGATCTTTCGTTCGGTATTCTGGGAGCCTCGTCCACGTCTTTATTGTACCATGGAAAATTGTAGTATTGAGTATCCTCCACTGCCACAGTGCATCCTTTCACATGGATTACTTTGAGCCAAAAGTTATTCTTAAAGTTGGGATAAACTACGAGTTCCAGTGTCTGCAAACCAAGACAATGATAACTCTGTGATAACAGCTATATTTTTAACTTCATTATTTTGTAGTGGCCGGTTTTTACCGGTGTACTCATTTAAAGACCATACAAGTGTCATAATTAACTATGGTTAGGTGACTTTACTTTCATTACAGACATATTATATAGTCAACCAACGTAAGTCAAATATACAGTGTGATGTAACAATCAAAAACAGTGTTCTTATGAAAGATTATTATGTTCATCGTGGATAACCACCGTACCACGTATGGAATAAAATTGTCAATTATTTAAAGGTGAGAGAAGATTACTTAGAGAGAAAGAAAGAGCGGAAGTAAAAGATTTCATTTGTTAATATGTAAGACAAGTTTTATTTCAACTTCATTGTAATCAAGGTCGAAAGATTACAATAGCCTCTAAATTAAGGGCCTAATATATAGATGTAACGCGGAATTCAATATTTAATAGAGAGACAAGTCAAGGACTACTAGTTGGTACAGAAATAACATTTTACAGGACTTTACTCAATCGCTTTGTGTGCGTACTGTCTTTCGCCGTAACATCATTCTGGCAGGCAATACATCATCACAAAAAATCGATACATTTTTGTACTCGGGTTATCATTATTTGATTGATAATCATTGCATAACAAGGCTTGCAAAAATTTCGGGTCAATCTATTCAATTCTTAAATGTTGGTTATATATGAGAACCTCGAGATGCTGACGACACGAGTGGTTAGGCAAGCAGAAATTATTTGGCAATATCCTATATACTTCCATAATATAGTTTTTTCTACGATTCAGGAAATTTTCTTGTTCAAATGCTGTGGAAAGTTTTTCCTAAAGAACAGACCGATACTATCAGCTATTTTTTGTTAGCCATTTTTAAAAAGCGAAAAAAATGTCAACGGTTTCTCCCATCCTGCTGCATAGTAAATACTTAATTGATAGGCGATTGGAGGTTGCGATAACTGTCATCATCATCGGTTTCTGCTGACTGTCGTCTGTGGTATTTTTTTGTCCTGTTGTTTTTCCATTAAAGCTTGCATATTGTAGAATTGAATAAAGCCTGTAATCAACGGGTTTTGCAATTCCAAGGTTTTTTTGTGTTCTAAACCCCCTCCTTTCATAACGCTCTACACAGTTGATGATGATGATGAATGTAACTGATTAGTCGAAAGAGGAACCTCTGAGGCTCCAAGCATAAATAAATACATAATCACACTGAATTTTAAATTAAGCAAAAAATTGCCTTATTGTGAACACGATGTAGCGTTGTGTAAAACAGTCTATTTTTCATATTTATTATCATACAAGTTGTTTGTTAAATTAGTGAGAATTGTTAGTAGTACTGGCAGTAGTATAAAACGTGTCACCTACTATAAGGTATTCATACTTGTTTGAATCCACTGCACTGGAAATAGAAAAAAACGGGAGTGCTTATGAATCTAGTTAGAGTTCATACTCATGGTATATTATACAACTGCGTATCGCTCTGATATAGTACATTTGGATTTAAATAAATATAATATTCATGGGCCGTTGAAGGATTAGACGATGATAGTAACATGAATATAAAAGCTTCAAGGATCATCAAGCAAAAAGTCACGAAGTCATATTCACCATAAAAAGACATAAAAAGCAAAAAAGCCTTTGTTGTCCCTATGTGCTTGTGTTTGAGAAAGACTATAACATCAACGCACAATAGCAATGATCACATACTTTTCTGAAATAAAATTGTACATATATCTAGTATTCGGAGAAGGGAGATAAAGGAAAAGTGGTGATGATGAGCAAAACGAGAAAAGAGACACTTTTTTGCATTTATAATTTCAGTTTTTAGATGGCTGCCCGCTTCAAACTAGCTGCACACACATCTCTTTCCTCCTCTCTTGCCTTTTGGGTTTATTGACAGTTTACCCTTGGCGTTGTTATCATCGTGTTTCTTTTTTGCTTTCATCAAGCGGGCTTTTAATGTATGCGATGTTTTTTCTCTGAAAAAGATTTCTCGCTGTGTTTTCTGTTTGTTTCAGTTCCTTTGGGTTTAAAACGATACAGTAGAAAAAGAATGAGTTCGTGTTATATGCATATTATACACCCTATTTTTTCTTTTTAAAAATCTTACACCAGGAAACCTTATTTTCCACTTCTTTCTTTCCTTCGCTATCTTACGAGAGCTGTAGGAATATGCCTGCCTATATATGCGAGCGTTACACACAATGTGACTTCTCTCTCTCTTTCTCTTTGACTGAACTTTGGTTCACTTTTTGAGTTCTACTTTCCCTCCAAGAAAAAGTACAGAACAGAGTCATAATTTTCTGACTCTTTTGAATTTGATTTGCATAATTTTTCACTCACGGCTGCCACTGAGCCCTTTCCTAATGAGAAATGTGGCTATTACTCCTGCTGAATCCCTTTCTTCCATTCTCTTACCACTCTTGGAGTACTGACTCTTTCATTCTTTACCTCTCAACTCTTTCTCTCTCTTTTTTCCCTGCCCTGTTTACTTCATATGCAAACATACTTGTGTAGTAATGTTTGAGAATGAGTGGTTGGTAGCGCTTTTTGTTATCTTCATTTGACTTCACAATGTTATTTTTATACCGTTTCGTTGCCCCCGTTAGTGCATTTTCTTAATGCCCACCTACCATACACACGTTCAGTTTATTTTTTAAGATCACGAAGTAGTAGTAGTAACAGTGCTCACATTCCCCTCATGCAATTTTAACATATTTCGGGATGATTTTTCCTTGCTCTCACATCATATCACGTAATAACTGGAACGAGTTCTCAGAGATTTTCCCCAAAAAATACTGAAATATCTTAAAATGAGAAAATATGGCAATTTTTTCTTTCACTTCTATCCTGATTTATTGATGCCTGTTCCCTCTTTCCCTTCCCTTCTTGCAATACCAATTGCTGGAAACTGTGTAGGGATCTAAAATGCATCACGTAAAAACGCTGACTTGAAAAGCTCTTCGTCTCCTCTCTTCACTGCTCATTTGGTTTGTTGCGGTTGGGAGCGCTTTGTCATACTATTCTTATCTTTTGTGGTGATGGTTATAGGATAGAAAGAGATGTGGCATACAGCCACGGAATTTTACTGTATATATGCATTTCTGACATAGGAACTCAAGCGCGAGCAGCAATCTGATTAGCTATCTCACACATTATACATAGGAAACGTTTCCGGTGTAATGCCCTTCCTTCAGCATCGATACTTTGTGACACATCACAATATTCACAATCACATTATCTTCATGCTATTAGTAACACTTTTTGCTGTACCATCTATACGAGTACAAAGTACAGTGATTCTATATGCCATCACTAGATTTAGAATTTGTTATTCTTATTGGCTGTGGTAGTGCGTCGTTTTCATGACTGTTTTTTCATTCCAAATACCTTATTTTTCTGAAAATTTTTGCACGTGAGTTAGTTGGGCAAATGATTTTGAACTCTTTTGACTTTGCCTTCAATTCTATTTTTACAACTCATGTACATGGCATACAATAGATGATAGAGAGTACAAGTATTTGCTCTTACATCTGCTCATTGATCAATATGCTTATAGGAAGCTTAAAAAAGTAATGTGAAGACGAATGTAAAATGTATACGTGCAATATAGTCTAAGAAGTCAGCCGGGAATATCGATGACATTTATAAAAGCATATTTTCTATAAGAATAACGTAAAGGATAAACCGAAGAAAGCTGTACGAGACCCAGTGCCAGTGCACTGCAGCATGTTCTTTTCTGAATCGGGATAACAAGTATGCATTTATTAATAAAGTGCATTCCCACTAGCTCTTCTCTACTATCTCCAGCTGTTTGAAAGTGTTATTTGAAGGAAAAATCTCGCAGATGAGAGTTCAGCTGCTGGGCAAGGTCCTTGCCTTAGTAAAGCGAACATGAATTGAGAGTATTTGAATGTATGTATGTACAAGTATTTATTTTTAGATCATATTCTATTTACTCCGTTTATTCCGTAGTAGATGATACATCTAACTTGGATTTTTTGGCTATTGACGATGGCTGAATGGAATAGCTACGTTTTGGAGGGAAATGCATTCGTTGGAATGTACATTTACTTACGTGCACTTGTTTTTCTAAACTAAATTTTTATTTACGCCTTTACCTCATGTTCGACATAAAAAGTAAAAGTGATGCGGTAAATCTCTTACTATTTTCAGTTTCACAAGTAGCGATTTGATTCTTACATGTCGGAAGTCAAATTATGAGTTAGACTTTGTGTCTGTATTTGCGTACTTGAATGAACATGGACATATAATACACGTACAAAGAATTTACAAAGTTGACTATTAAATCAGGTTACATCACTTTTTCTCCCCGGGAAAATATTTCAGGATTAGTATAAAATTTAATGACATCAATCAATCCTTCTTAAGTTAACTAAGCAAATGTTCATACATGTTGATAGCTATAGCGTTTTCTGTTTTTTATTTTAGTACCTAACTCAAAGTGGCAAATGAGAATGCATTGTTGTATGCATTTAGAGAAAATTTAATAATCCATGTGCATGATGTGTGAATTCTACAATTTCGATTGTAGTTGTGAGGTCGCGTGTCATTCAAGACGCTATGGTTGGCAACTTCGAACATGCACATATATATGTACATACATTACAAAAAGTATAATATAATATGTATAATATAAAAATGGATAAGAATAAGAAGCTGTGCATGCATACAAATAATCGTTGTTTAATAGTTTTTTAGGTATACAAACATGCCTTCTTCTTAACTTATCAGATTGCGTGACTAATGAATCACACATTTAAGGAGGATAAACGTCATTTTTCACTCCAAATTTTTAAACTTGTTAAAACATGCTTTAAAATATTTTTTAAATAACCAAGTAGACATATATCATTAGTGCAAGCAGTAGTATTGAAGATACTTGATGCATGATGTGGTGATTCTGCTTTTCACGCATGCTGCATGTGAAACCCTCCCACTCAGTGTTTAACACGAGTGAAAGACTTGTCATGATACGTGTCAGTGACACCCTTCGTTCTCTCAACTACTGCTATACATACAAGTTATGGAGACATTTTAATGACCACTATTTGTTGATTTTAGAGTTTTGTTGATGTTGTTCTCTCTATAATCCTTTACGCCTTCTTAAATCGACTTTTTTTTTAGAATTTTCAGAATCAAATCAAGTAACTAAAGGGCATGTCTATTTCATTTTTACCTCGACTTTTCTTGACAAATGTGACGATGAAAAGAAAGATAACAGTAGTACAGAATTTTTATGGAAACGCTTATTAAATTGAGCCGTCGCGTCGCCAAATGTAAGGTCAAAACAACTTGGGCGATAAAATAGGTATAAGGTTTAATGTTTTTGTATACCTGGCGATATGAGTATTTATCCATACAGTAGTCGTGTTTCATTGTTATTTCTCTCAGTTCTCATGAACAAGGAAAGTCAAACTTCATCAACATATACCAAACGTTGATAAGTAGGTACGAACTTTTGCCATCGGCAAGCACAAAAATTGAGGCAATTTACTTTGAAAAATGCTAAACTCCAAACCATTGTTAATGCGACATTTTTTTTACAAAAATCAGTTTACCGGAAGTCCTGTGTAAAGACCGGCCTCGTCCAAAAAGCAATATACGATGATAAAGCTTTAGCAACCCGCCTATTTCTTCTGGAAATGAAGTAGAACCCTACGAAATGAATTCCAATTTACTTATCAGTATTTTTCTTTTGCATGCCATTCGGTCATGTTTTACTGGACAAAAAAAGTTTGAAAAAATTCTTAAGGCTAAGTGTTTTATTTTTTGGTCAAGCTATTTATATAGAATCTAGAAAATTATACACATATCAAATAACGAAAAGTGCGTAGGCATAGCCTTCTTCCGTATAAGTTGATGGAGTTACCTCCACCACTGTTCATGCCTACTCGGCATTCAGGGCAGGTCGAAAGATCGCTTACTATTGATTCCGAGCTGAAGGAATTCTGATAAAGACATTTTTGCTGCTTGAAAAGTTGACGTGGCCAACTCTCTGGTTTGGCCAACTGAGAAAGCTGCTCAAAATCTCAACAATTTCGAATTTCTTAACTATATCCAAAATCTCTGACGGTAGTACTTGCAGACTCTGAATGAGTATTTTTTGTCTGAGAAGCATTTTGTTTCATTTTAGGTTCATGTAAACTCTAGCTTATGAGAGTACAATGCGTGCAATAATGCCCGAAAGCCCAGTCGCTCATGATTTCTTACCTCTTTAGAAGCTTATCTTGCGTACGGTTTGTCATGTAAACTTGTTATCGTTGGTATAGATCAGTGATGAGAAGTGGATATAGTTTATATATAAACGGTTTAAATATATGTATTCATCAGCCTAAAAGCACCAAATAAATTTATTGTTTTGTTCAGAGTTCATAATACATAATGTACTTAACACGTGGAACGCTGACGGAGAATTTCGAGATACTTTTTTGCTCTCCTAAAATGGCAGCATAATAAATTCGGAATTTTAACAATTTGGTGTTTAAAAGCTAGTAAACTATACTCCATTCAGAGTTTATAATCTAATTACATTCGAATTAAGGTAAATTTTGTGAATATTTAATTTATTAAAACATTTAACCCCAAGGCTTATTCTTGGTCTTTGCGCATTACGCTAAATAGCACAACAAGGAAATTCATGAGTTTACTGCTTTTTAAGTGGTTAAAAACGGACTTTTGAATTTCGGTGACATGTTGGAATCGTAGAATCTGATAAAAGATTTAGGTATGAAGGTTATTTTTATGAATATCAACGTACAATGTATAACTTTATGATTATGACAATATTATACACATATTTTATTTCCCTACATTTCGAAAAGCTTTTTACACTGTTCAGCTTTTGTTGAAACCCATCTAACCGTACCATTTTTTAAACCTTGTGAATATAAAAGGGTTTAATGATCAGATTCCTGGAAATCTGAAAAAACGGATGACTGCTTTATGTACAGTCACTTTGTATTCACAAATATCAATAATGTTGAATTTATATTGCTGCTGGCGGACATTTTTTCCCTTTCACTCAGAACAAATCCAAGTTCTCCTACGACCTGCATTATGGGGTGGGTGAAAGAGAACTTACACTAGAATTTCATAGAAAGTGTAAGTAAGGTATGTTTATGTATATTTTCTTTGTTGCATTTGTATGTAAGCAAAGAGGCACTCCATCATCGTGGAAAAATGTAAACAGTTTCCTTTGATAGACGTATAATGCCAAAAATCATGGCATGAAATCTGTATCCTTCTCGCTTTTCTGCATTAAGAGGATGATAATCGTAAAGAAAGAACTGACAGAAAGAATTCATTTATGCACTAACATTACTGATGCCACTGTGTCAGACTTACCCTGAAAAGAAATGAATGAACAGAGTGAAAAGTGTATAAAAACAAAGGAATTTTCACTTGAGCGAGCTGTCAAACTGACGTTTCTCAGTTGCTTTGTGAATTTTTTTATTAGCCGGAGACAGACAAAAGACGCAAAAAGCGTGGTTATGGTGTGGAGTGTGTATGTATAATGTCAGTTGAGACAGTCGATATGGATTTTCATGATGGCTATCACTTATCACTGAAAATTGTGTAATAGTGTAGCTTGTAGTTGTAGCGTACATCAATGGAACAACAACCTATTTTATGATTTGGTGAATCCTGTCTCATCTCTTGTAGTATTCCCCTCTAAAAATCGTCCCAACTCGTATTATTTATTGTTTAATGATCACGCATATGGAAAACTCTAAATTTTTCATTTTATTAATCCATATTAGCTCTATTTATCAGTCCTGTTTGCTTGTCTGTCCGTCCACTTGCTCTCTCGCCATTTAGTCCATGTTTACCGAAGTCGATTCAGTTTTTCAATCGAGAAGATTTGATTGATTTGAAATAGATCATTACATTTACATACAATTAATGAACTTACTGCAATTTAATCATTCACATAATTCCCTAATGTTTAACTTTAATTTTTGTGCATCTTGTTTGAGATTAATGTAAAGAAACATTATAACATACTATACTCAGCAAATATATACTGTGTTAACATAAAAAGTGAAAGACTGGCTAGCACTTAATAGAAACACCTTTGCAGTGGCCGAATCATTTTATCATGATGGATGGTGTTTTTCTTTCGTTTATTCTTTTGTGTTTATAAAAAAGAGCACGGTCGAGGAAGTGTGAAAAAGCATAAAAATATTGAGGCTTGCATAACAGTAGCATCAGTTTCACTTATAAAAAGTTTGTGCTATATGATTGTGTGCGGTGATAGTTGTGGTAGTGGTGCTTGTAGTGGGAAGGTTTGGGCTGGTCCTTTCTGGTTGAACATGCATCTCTCTCCCACTATTACTTATTTTAGTCTAGTCGTAATGATGGTGTAACAGAGGTTTCACTGACTACATTTCTAGATGCTGGTTGGGCAGTTGGCAATGGTATATAATATTAAGGTTGTTTGTTAGAGTTTTCAGAGTAGTTGAAACAAAATAAGTGGAAGAGAGCATGTTTTGAATTGCATTGTTTATAAATATGCATGCTTTGTTGGGATGGGAAGTTGTGAATGAAGAATGTACGTAGGCTTTTTCTATTTCTTTACAAAAGACAATTTTATTTATTGCCTTCCGTTTTCCATCCTTTTCTTTTTCCTTCCATCCATCCTATTCTTAATACTGATATTTCCACATAGATCATCAAACTTGCATGCTCTCTTTACATTTTACATTCAAAATCACTACATTTCCAGACTTCTTTTTCTTGGAGTAATTTACGCCCTTGTATTACAATGTTTGTCTATTTTGTGTAGTATTACACAATAGATTTTTAAACACCATCATTGTAAGCATGCATGCAAACCTCAGTTCTTTCCCTTTTTTTTCTTGGGAAGAACATTCACCACGAGTTGAAGAGACGACGACCATTGTCTTTGTTCTTCACGAAACATTATTTTTCCCTCATTCATTTTTCACACTTACATGCAAAACTTTCCATGTTGATTTTTTTGCTCTCGTCTTGGTATACAATCAGAGTTGAGAATATCTACTATAAACTATATACCTACATACAATGGTACATTCTGAAAAAAACAGCAGCATGTACACAGTAAACATGTCAGCGTGGTGGTGTGAACACTGTATATTATAGAACAACAGAATCCTGACTTTTACTTTTGTTTCTTCAGTCTTCGTTTTCCCAGTTCTTTATGACATGAACCAACCCCCGAAACATTTATTATGAATGTCTTTTTTGTCTTCACCAAAAGGATAACAGTGGAAAGGAGTAAAGGCACTTTCTATCTGCCTTCCTTCTAAACTAAAACAAAAGCACTACCCGAATTTTATTCTCTATAAGTGCAGCAAAGTGAATGCAGAATGCAATTGATATACCTATAGCATTCTGTTATAGCAATTATAACTGTACCATATTAAAGATATACTCAGTACAAATGGAATATTTTACGGAGAAAGTGAACAGTAATTCATATATTTTAGCATAAAACATTACTACTTGCACAAGCTGAAGAGTGATCTGTAGCTTTGTGGCAGAGTTACTTGTTCAACTAGAATGGGAGTGTGTTACGTTAATAAAATTGATCACTTCAAGGTCTTCGGCTTCAACTTCCCTGCTGAGTCCTATATGATATATACATACAAGCATACATATTATTTCTAACTACTTGTTATTGCATGCATGCGAAAGTTGCTAATATGAAATGTAGACATCACCTCTTTTGCTAGTATGTCGTGTTGTTGTTCTTGGTGTTTTCTGTGTTGATAATTGTTGTGTACTAAAGTATTAGCTCGACACTCACAAAACTACTACATTTGTACATTTTTTAGATTGCAGCACGAGTACAAATTTAAGATAATTGTGGTGTTATATATGTTGTATACACAACCCTAGAATTATTATCTCACCAAGAGAAGGCGATCGTGTACAGAAAACGTAGCATTTATAGCCAGTGAATTTAAGCGAAACATGAAAAAAAGATTGTTTTACATTTTCACGTTCTTGTTTCTACTCCTTGATTACAAATCACTGATTACAGGGATCGGTTTTGTAAAATTGTTTGTGACCTGTGCTTATGATGCACAAAAAATGCCAGGTTTTCGTTTCAGCTNACAACCCTAGAATTATTATCTCACCAAGAGAAGGCGATCGTGTACAGAAAAAGTAGCATTTATAGCCAGTGAATTTAAGCGAAACATGAAAAAAAGATTGTTTTACATTTTCACGTTCTTGTTTCTACTCCTTGATTACAAATCACTGATTACAGGGATCGGTTTTGTAAAATTGTTTGTGACCTGTGCTTATGATGCACAAAAAATGCCAGGTTTTCGTTTCAGCTGTAATCGAGTTTTATTTTTTACGGTAGAATTTAAGGGAGAATTTTTGGTTTACGGTTTTAATAAATATGGGCGTGGGCCAGACAGAGACGGTTTTTTTGGTTGAGTGTTTTTAGAAGAATATAAATGACAATAATTAGCACAGGAAAAATTCGCTATTAGCTTCATTCAAACCAGTAACTCAACAAAGAACGGCGTCTGCTTACGGATTGATGATGGGCTGTTGTGTTTGGAAAAAAAGAAACAGTGAAACAAGCATTTATGCACGCATAAAAAATTCATCTATCTTTAATTAAACCACAGCCGTTGTTGGACACTGAGAGGTGCATTTACTTTAAATACCTGTGAATGCTCTATAATAAAAACATTTCATTTTTGTGGTTTTTCTGTCCGATTTTTATTTCCCCTTTCTGCACTTTACGTATTTTACAGAGTGCAAGGTACGTTGTATGCACATGTTTAATTTTAGTCGTCAGCAGAGAGTATGTAATATGCATGCAGACATGATTGTTTTGCCATGTGTGGTAGTTAATTTACCTACATGTGTCAGAAATAATCCCTATGCATGTTCATTTTTACCCAAAATATTTTAAGAAAAGTAAGGTTTTTTCTCAAAAGCTATCTACAAAACACCCAAAAATCGTAATTAGACTTGGGCCTAGTAGAAAAACAAACCAGTCATTAGAAAATGAGGGAAGCAAAAGAAGAAAGAAGAAATATTCAGGTGATTCATTTGAAAATTGATTTTAAGTATATTGGGTTGCCGGTGCGGTAGGTGGGCGTAGTATTTACGGTTTACAAGTACGAGACAGGGCAAGAAACTCGCTTACTTTTCTCTGTTTTAAATTTTAATAATAATAACTAATATTTTTTACTTTGTGCAATGCACGTATATAGGTTATTATCAGACAGTGTACCAAAACATGTAAAAATAATAATATTTATTTGTTATCATCGCCGCAATGTTGACTGTACAAGCCTGAACAACCTTGCTCCTGGCTATATAGAAACTGAAGTGAACAAACTAAAAAAATCACTGACGATGTTGGTTTGAAAATGCTCGGAAATCTGAATAGTATAACTTATGGTATACCTAAGTAAGCCTGCTACATCCCGGCACATACGCATGGTAGGCTGAACACCTCTTTCGTCTTTTTTCTGACGTTTATGGTAAAGCAATTGCCGGCTTCTTATTTCCCTCGTGTAATGCAGCAGCAAATGTTAAGATTGTTATCGAATAAACTAAATACATATATGCAGCCTGCCGTCCCTCCCATTCTAATGGGGCTGGCGAGAAAACTAAAAGAATTGACCTCCGCGTCCAGCCTCTCCATTAACCATGTCAAGATTATTTTTACCCACAAGCCTTGTGTTTCATAGGAATAGGAATACTTTGTTGTAAAAACGCATGTATAAATCTTATATGAAATAATACAAATATGACTCTACACTCATCTTGCCACTTAAAATTGTAGAAGGTAGCTAAGAAAATATATATGCAAGCTTGTGTGATCCTACTTGATGGTTCATAAGAAAGAATAAAGTCGATTAATTAGGAAACTTGAGCAAGATTTTTAATTTTTGACATTAAAATGTGGTTTTCTAATAACAACTACAAAACATGTGTGCCTGTCACATTCATACATGGTATTAAGGATTTAGGATGCCCTTGTTTCAAGTTGTTGTTTTCATGTATTAATGCAATCCACTAAAAGAATCTTGAATCATCGTCATCAAACAATAATAATAGCTTTAGTATGAAATAAATAAATGAAAAGTCAGTTCGGAAAAGTTAGTTTTATACATATATGACAGCATGTAAGTTTCACTGCCGCATCCATTCTCTTTTGCTATTTTTTCTCCAGCCAACTGTGTACGTCATAAATGGAAATGGAGACATTGATCTCCAGAGAATACATTTATAAGCACTTTAACTGAATTAATGCATTTCCAGTATTCTCCAGAGATACTAAACATTGAATAAACTGGCTGTGGGAGGAGTACCATCAATATCAGCCTAATGGATACACACATTGAAGGTTTTTCGATGTCATAAACCAATGTACAATAATCATAATGTATTTATGACTGGTTCAAATAATCAAAAACTGCTAAAACTAGCATCGTTTCTGTATGTAAATAACGTGCATCCGCAAAAACAGATTTGGTGGTCCAAAGAAATTAAACGAATTTTCAGGATAATACTTCATACATAAGGAACGATTGGAATATTTTTAGTTGAAAGGTACCGAAAGTTCGAATACTGTGCATGATATAAGTAACAATGCAGATTTATAAAAAAACGATCGTCATTCGTCATCCCGTCACAATTCACCTATTTCCTAGAATCTCTCCTTTAGATGAATACTGGATGAAATTTTTAATAAAAGCTCTTGCAGAGCCCTGTAGTGTCGGCTCAGTATCCTTAGATAAGTGAAGCAGTATAAATTGGTGTATTAGAAAATATTCCCCTTCCAGTAATATGATGTTTGAGAAAATACTAGCAGAATAAATCCGACTCAAAACATTTTCAAAAACGCATCCCGTATGCACATCAATTTTTGTTTCTATCCCGCTCAAAGGATATGATATCGCTTAGAAGCAGTTTACGTGGAGTCCTTATGCATATTAGTTTGAAGCTCTAGCTTAAACTTAAACAAGGCATGTATGCATGAAATGTGTGTGTAAAGTGTGTATCATCATCGTCATACTATAGACGAGAAAACAGAAAAGTCGGATTTTTTTCTAATTTTACTTCCCCCCACCGAATGCATTTTTCTCCCACCCTTCTTTTTATGACTCATTCTTTTTTCTCCATTTGTGTTTTTCCTGGCAAGTACTTCGATTCCTAAAAACGCATCGTTTTTGTATTCAAGTACAACTTTCATAAGAATCTACATGATAACACTGCTCCATCTAAAAATTATACTGATTGTTGTCGTATGTTTTTCATCCGAAAAATGAGAAATAAAAAAATATGCATTAAGCTTGGGCTTTAGATTTTACAGTTAAGTACTTAGCTCCCATTATATTTTCATAGTTTAGTGGGTCTGATTTCCAAGACTCAACACAAGCACGACCAACATTATCAGAGTAGTGCAGTTGATACAACCTAAAAAATTAAAAAAATGCATTATAAAAAGTGTATACTATTATATGCCCTTTTTCTGTAAGCACATGGACTATGACAGCATAACGAATCTAAAAAAACAAAAGTGAGGGGATGATTTTTTTACATTTTTTCTCCAATTGTTAAACAGAGCGAATGCATATAGCGTTGTGCGTACAGCCTTCCGTTTAATTTTGCATGGAAAGATCCATCCGGATATATATGTATGCAGCACAGACAACCCTCTCCCCTTTTTTCATTGGAAATGTCCGGAAAATGTCATGAGCACTGTTTCATCATCATATCGTCGTCGTTCTACCATGTATCGCTGTCATGGTCTAATCACACATTCTCTGTACTTTTTACTGTATTTTTTATTCCTCCTCGGTTTCAACTCTTTTGGGCATGCATTTATGTCTAGATATGCAAATGAGGTGAGGGAGGGTGGATGAAGATGATATAATTTGAACCCCCGTTTTTTTTTAAAAAAAAATGGACGAATGAACCATTTATTGCGGGAAGGAAGCGTAGCGATCGTCATCATCGTGATATCGTCATGCATTTGACGGGGACGTTTCTGTTTGATTACTTACTTATAACTTGACTGTATCATCATTTTATACTGCAAATGCAATGATGACCGTGATGACTACAATTTTAAGCAATTCCTTTTAGTAGCTTATTGCTCTTCTTATTTTAACATATTCCTCCTTTATAGTATTTTATTACACAATTTAGGTATTAATATTGCTTTTATATCTGATGAAAGCACAATCAAGATGGATGATAATGAAGTCCATAGAATACCCATTTTTTGAGAATTTTTAATTCATCTTTTAAATTGCTTTGAAGAAAAGGGATCATTTTTTGATCTTTTGAACCAAAGTGGTATTTTTATGCATGGAAGGGAATTGTGATTGCATACACTTTTCGTATAATATATAGAGGGATGCCGGAATCGGAACTTCACCTCAACACTCTTGTTCGTATATAACAATGTATTTTACGGCACCACCACAAAAGTAAACATGCACTTGAGAGGAGAACGCTAGCTACTTGTGCAGGATGATATGATTTTTTTCATCATCCCTTTTACAATTTTTCTCACGTATTTCTTTGGTAGGAAATGGAAAAGCCTCATTTCAGAACTACGAAATTAAAAATTGATCGTGTACTCTTACAATACATTGGTTTCCTCGTCTTGAGAATAGGTATATTTTTTTGCACTGTACGAGGTTATATAAAAATGTATTCCTGTACAAAATTATTTGGGGATTTGAATAAAATATATTTTTGACTTTTAAAAAACACGTGGCTTTCTTCTGTTTGTTTGTACGTATCATCAACAATTTACTGTTACAAGTCATAAAAAATTGAAGGAGAAAATTTGGTTACAAATTGATACTCTGGGGACATATGTTATTTATTTCTTTATGTCCACCTGGGAAACTAGGCTTCGTTATTCTTTTTTGGGAAATCATATTCTTTGTCACGTATGTCTATATTCTTTTTAATCATAATAATGATCACTATACTGTGGATAGCACACTACAATCCTTGTATACAGCAAGCTTGTTTAGAAAACATGCTTAAGCACAAAGAAGGAAACAGTGACACTCGCTGAATTGCATTTATTGAATGCGAAAGTAGTTTTTGAGTCGATCTAAGAAAAATATATTCTAACAAAAGAAGATATGCCACCTTCTTTGTTGTTTTATTTTCGTTTTTGGCTTTGGAATGGGTGTGACCTATGCATTTACACTCCCCAGTTGACAAATACAGTGATATGAAATAAACATCAGGAGATATGGAAATACGAAACCACTTTGAATAAAGTATTTACACATTACAATGTTTATCAACTTTATGGTATGTTTTTACAAGCCATTTTTATAGTTGAGCCATAAATATTGCATACATGTGTACAAGTCTGCCTGTAAGCATTATACTATTTGTTTGTTTGTCTTCCTGAATGAGTGAACCAAATTCTGCCACATCTCATTACCATTTTCTTAGTAGAGTGAACCGCTCTTCTTTCTCATAAAAGATACGAAAAAAAATATCTCCACACATCATAATAATGGCACTACATGCACACGTTTATCGTTATTACATTTCACGTTCGGTTCACCAGAAGTATAATTCTTGTAGCCGGCTTTATGATTCAATGACCTTGTTTATATATAGTTGCAGGAGTGCTCACCTTCAATTCCTTTAAAAAACCAGCTAAACTCGATCTGTCACACATAAATGCACGTACACACGCTACATAACAAGTCTTATTCTTAATACTACTACAAATGAATTCGATTTTATTCCCACAAAAGTGATAAACGCAGTTGCCTTAAACAACAATAAGACCATTCAAGCACAAAAGAGTTTTTGGCTCTGACACAAAGAGACACATCATCGTCACCAGAGGAAAAAGGATTTCTAGTGACTTTTGTGACAGGGAATGACATAGCTTTGTATTGTCACTTGACATCTTTAACAACATATCTTCGTCTTACACGAAGGATTACAATATGCCTCATTATTTATTTACATTTTTGCATTATTATCGTTTCGTTGTTGTTTGTCGTTAGTACTACTTATTAATATGTAGTAGCCAGCATTATTGTCACAACGCTCGCTCAACATCGGCCGTCCGTCCGTCTGTTCAAACTGCTGAAAAGGCTTCCAGGTTCTTACATATTCTGGAATGGGGTTTATTCTTACACATACTCGATATTCTGCAGTGGGGTCAAGTTTCAATTTCACTCACAATTTCCCGAGATGTTTGTTGTTCAAAGTAAATTACCAATTAATTTACCTTTTTTATCCACGGCAAGGTAAATACTGAGGTACTTAAAGACCGACCCCACTGGGAGAAATAAAAATAGTCAAGCTGCATCCTAGTTGCAAGTCTGTCGAAAGTTCCTTTATGCACCAGCAGTTTGATTGGATTTCTAGGGCATGTTTCTTACTCTGCTTGTTATTGCGGTTCATTGATATTTCTATATCGTTATTTCGTGTGTAAAAATATGCATAATGTTGT
>JAHZMV010002810.1:0-14407 GCA_027743765.1 Coecobrya sp. COE2 | reverse complement strand
TAATTTGGCTTTTGAATTCCTTGTCGCACTGGAGAATAATTTACAACTCGACTGGTCTGGGCATAATATGTTCTTGAATGGACTGAATGGCAAAATATTGCTATAACAAGTAAACAAAACGTTACGAGCAGGTTAAAAGTCATGTTTGCGACGAACTGCAGTGTTTCACCTTCTGTGAATGAATGTATTCTCGCACTGTGATGAGAAGCAGAATGACGATACAACTTTATATACAGCAGCAGAAGTCCTGAGAAAGCAATTTCTGTAAAATTTGCAACACTGACTTAGTAAGGCTATTTCCAAGAAATTCAAAAGCTAAGCTATAATTTAAATGATCAAGTTTCATCCATCCGGAAAACGTTTATGACGATGATAATACAGTATGCAATTCAATGGTAAAAACAGGTTTATTTTCAATTGAATGCACTTCTTGGTAATGCATGTGCATAGGCTTTTATTCCTTTTGCAAACAAAATAGGCACTGATAACGAATTTACTGATTGCTGTTATTTGACAAATTTACATACGCACGTATAATTTTTCTTCAACTTCGAATCTTTTGTGTACTGTCGCAATCAAGTCGAAGTGGATTGGGTAAGGATTTGTGAGGAAAGCAATTGTGATTTCATGAGGATGGTTTAAGAATATCAACTTAAAATGTACCTCTTAAAATGCTTGTTCGAAACGATGAAAAATTTGAACCTGTTCAATAGAGAGAGAAAATAACATGCAATAGATTTTCACCCATTAAATTCATAATCACATAAAAAGGTAGTGCCTCAAATAATATAGTCAAAGCAATTTCTGATTACCTATTTACATTTTATGTAACCTTAAAAAGTGATCGATGATTTTTTGCTTGTTTTGATCGAGTTTATTTTCCAACAAAATGACACGAGTTGTTAGAAACTGGTTTCTAAAATGCAGCAAAGCTATGTGTGTCATGTAAACACTAATTTTATTTTCGTTAACCAGAAATCGAATTTCCACTATTTCTTGGTAAAGAGGTTTGCACATTTGCATTTACGATAATTTTTTGAAGCCAGATATTGATGATATAAAAATATTATAAAAAGTAGAAAGTACATTGTTTTTGGGTTTAGATATTTGTTTTATGCAATAATTCCTTCAATTTAAATGATTATATGCGCTGAGATGAATTCAGATAACATGAAATTTTGTGTTTGCAAGATTAGCACTTCTTTTTCATCTCAATATCAAAAGTTTTTGTATACTTTGCAATATTTTTGCAACAATGTAAAATGTGAACTAATTTAAGCATCATCAAAACAAATAAAACTGATTAAAGTTAAACCAATGACCAAAAATTACTGAGTTGAAACAGGCAAAGTAATATCAATATCATTTGAAAATTGATTTATTGAGTTGCCAAGCATACTGCATACGTTTGTACTGTACTAATATAAAGCAAATTTGTAATTAAATATTTTAAAATACACATTTAATTCAACCTAATTAGTAGAAGTGCATTTGTCACGTTTGTGATCAGAACAGTCAAATAACTCCGTGTAGCACTTTTCCCAAAGGTAAATTGACTCCCACAATTAATTGGCAGAGGCAACTGAGCCTTCCACTTTCTTCTCATGAAAGCATCAAATTTCCGATTCCTTGTAAGTAGAAGATATTTATTTTCCGAAACAAGTTTCTCACTCTTAATCCTTGCAGATGAGAGTGCCATTAAACCAAGCACTGTCACCCCGAGGCCAGAGAAAAACCCGAGATAAAAACAAAAGGTAATAAAAACAGGTGCAATGCGTAAGCCATGAACCGCAATCCAAATAAATACCGTTAATACAATCTGAGTAAAGATAACACCATACATTGCTATTAAATTGTATTCCAAAGAAAACTGACTATATAAAACTCTAACACAGACATACCCATGTAAAATAGCAACACGATTTTTTCTAGTGCGCTTCGCCATTTTCAAAGCACTTACCCAGCCGTTCATTGAAATTATAATTCCAGCCTCTAACATAACAGTAAAAACTAAGTCCCGCATACCCATGACATATACTACTAAGGCTATGCAAAAGGATATTATCCAGGCAGGCCAAAACGAGAATTGAAAAATTCCCAAATATTCAAAAATGAAAAGTCCTATGTCCACTTTTAGATATCTAAGTACAAACTGGATCGGCAGGCCACAAGTCACCATCCCGATAACAAAAACTATTAAAATCCAACCTGAGTAGTCCGTCAGCATTGACTGTGATGTATTTAGGGTTACATTTCCTAGAAGGAAGTTGTTAACCGTATCGGAAAATGTTTTCCCTGCATTTATTATTTTAATGCGTATTAGAGTACTTAGTAAAAGGCACCATGTTAATCTAAAGATGGCAATGGCTACTCTCAATAATTTAATTGCATCCATAGTGTTCTTACTTGGAGCTAGAAGCATGTGCACAAGAATTAGTCCAGCGGCTAAATTTTTGACAGAAACCATCGTCAAGTTGAAATATGTGAATAGAGATAATCTTGGATCAACCATTGTTGGCGTGTTTCCTAAAAGTTGGATTTGTAATGAAGCATGTGGCAACCGACCAAATGTATCCTGGTATATTCTTAGAGCACGGATATAGAGCGGTGTGATCCAGGGTAGCGGTTTAATTCTCTTTGTTTCAGTACTGATGTAGAATTCCATTTTGAAAATTTGTAGCGATATTTTTGTTATAATTTTAGGAAACACAACTCACAGGATACGTTATTATTTAAGGTGTGTCAGAAGGATGAAATATACAAGTACTATTAGCGGTTAGACAGCAAACACTGAAACTGGCAACGTAAAATTGAAAATCGGTTAAAGTTTACTGTGCTTCCAATGCGGCATCATTGAATATATGGCCAATTTTACATGAACAGTTGATATATTAATTGATAACTGAAATTTTAATAGATATTTTAAATAGTTTGCGTAGGTAAGAAAAATATTAGTAATAATTTCCTGATACTTTTGAATTATGGTTTAAAATTCCCATGCTCCTATTCCAAACAGGTATGTTATCAATAGTAGCAAATCATTGGTTCCAGATCATAATTAAATTTAAAAAATAAATGTTCCTTTTCATATGAAATTCATTTCAGTTTTTAATGAGAACTTAAAATAAGGTATATATAAATATGCCGTGGATATGACCGGTTTTTATTTCATGCATCGAATTCTTCCCTAGCAAGTAGATTGCGTTACCCGGAATTTTCACACTTATCGGAAGTAATTTATTACGTATAGAAATTTTTGGGGCATAGAAATTATACATATCTAAAAATGCACGTTTATTTAGCCATTAGATTTTGTTTTGAATATGATTTAAGACTATATAGTTGAATTAAATTATATTTGTAATTCAAAGAAAGCAAAGATTATCTGTGTAGATTGCAATTTAACAATATATAAAGACATGTAATATCTTGACTAAATCTTCTAAATTGTTCAAAACAACCAAATATTGGCAAACGTCGACTTTGAAAGTCATCTAAACAAAAATAAATCTTAGCACATCTCATTAAAAGTTTACTGCTAACAAGTGGTTTAATAAAATTAATTACTACATCTATTTAAATTCCTTAAAAATATAAACAATCTGTAAATATATTGCTAACATATCATGCTTCAATTCCAGTGATTTTTTGTTGCTTTCGAATATATTTGGAATTTTTCAAGCGTTTTAAAATCTTAATTTGCAATGCCGTAATTTGAAAGTATACCATGATTACGAAAACATTTTATTATAAGCGCTTACGTGATCAAATAACCGAGATTATGAGAAATTATTATTATGGATAAATTATAATAACGATAGGAATGTAATAATCAAAGAAATCCTTTTAACGTTTCTTGAATCTCAAATTATTTATTACCTAAATATAATTACACGAAAGATTACAATTTTAATACTACTTTAATTGTTTGCCTATATCCTAAAAGTGGTATGTAGCATCCAGTATTTATCATAATAGGTAAGATTTATTTTTAGTATTTAGTTAGTTAAAGTTAATTAGAAGCAGTGCATTGGTTACGTTGGTGATCAGAACATTAAGATAATTCCGTGTAGCACTTCTCCCGAATGTGAAATGACTCCCACAATTAATAGGCAACGGCAATTGCGCCTTCCATTTTCTTCCCATGTAAAGGTCAAATCTCCTATTTCCTGTCCGTGGGTGATTAGCATTTTCAAAAATAAGTTCCTCGATCGAAATTCGTGCAGACGAATGTGCAATTAAACCAAGTATAGTTAACCCAAGTCCACAGACAAAGCTGAGATAAAAATAAAATGTAACAAAAAGGGGTACAATATGCGAACAATGGACAGCAATCCAAATAAATACGGTGAGTATAATCTGACTAAATATTACAGCATACAACACAATTAGATTATATTCCGAAGAAAATTGACTATAAATAACTCTAATACAAATAAATTCATGTAGAATTGATAAACGGTTTTGTCGACTTTTCTTTAACGTTTTCAGGGAATTTATGTAGCCATTCATTGAAATTAAAATTCCAGCCTCTAATAAAATAACTACAAGTACGTCCCTTAAACCCATAACAAATATGAATAAATCAATGGAAAATGACATGATATAAGTTGACCAATATGACAGTTGAAACAATCCTAAGTATTCACAAATGAAAAGGCCAATGTCAACCTTTAAAAACCGAAGAATGCATTGAATGGGTACGCCACAGGTCACTACCCCACTAACTAAAATGACTAAAAACCAACCGGTGTAGTCAGTTAGGAGCGATTTTGAAGTATTTTGGAACAGATTTCCATGA
The DNA here is from genome assembly GCA_027743765.1 of Coecobrya sp. COE2. Lineage (NCBI taxonomy): Eukaryota > Metazoa > Arthropoda > Collembola > Entomobryomorpha > Entomobryidae > Coecobrya > Coecobrya sp. COE2. Next base: position 9,606 of record JAHZMV010002810.1, on the reverse strand, counting down.
AGAAATGTATTAACCGTGTTGGAAAATGATTTCCCGGCGTTTATGACACTAACCCGCATAAGGGTGCCTATCAAGAGACACCATATTATCCGAAAGATAGCTACGGCAATTCGCAGTATCGTGATGGCGTTCATGGCGGTATTTTGAGTAAGTAACATGTGGAACAGAATTAGACCAGCCGCTAAATTCTTAACGGATATCAGCTTCAAATGAAAATATGTGAATTGAGACACCTTTGGTTTCATCATGGTTGGCTTGCTTCCTATAAGTTGGATTTGCAAGGAGGCATGTGGCAGACGTCCATATGTGGCCTGGTATATTCTCAGAGCAACAATGTATAAGGGTGTAATCCAGGGCAATGGTTTGATCCTGTTTAAGAAAGTGTTAGTATTCCACGCCATTTTAAAAATCAGTATCAAAGTTTCTGTTATGTGTGGAATGTTTTCAGTTTACTTAATAATGTATCAGATTGGCACGGAAGTTGAGAAGAGAAAGTGATACAAGTTGACCTCGTAAACTTGAAATGACGCAAACATTTACGAACTTACAAGGAAGTAAGTAGGAAAAGCAGCAATGTCAAATCGAAAATTTGATAGGTTTTGTGCGTACAATTTCGCATCCATCAAAAAATTAAATCAGTTATATATGAACAGTTAACTTATTAATTGATAACAGAAACTTAAGTTGAAGATAATATCATTTCTAGGGTAGAAGAGGAACTTGGAATTATCTGATCAGTTTTACAGTTAAATAATAATATTTCTGTTATTATTTTAATGTATTCATTCCATATTTATTGGAACTTAATGAATTCAAGTTATGTACTGATGTATGTAGCTAGAAAGTAAGTGAGAAAATTATTACCCTTATATTTAGAATTGGATTTGAGTTCCATTCCATGCTATGTCATACCCACTTAATAAATTAAATTTGCCCTACATGAACCAACAGTTGCCCTATTCATTGATAAATGAAATTTGAATTCAAAACATTGCGTAGGTAGATATGACATTTTGAATGATTTTCTTTGTTTAAATTAAAAAGTTAAAATTCACATTATTTCTATAATTGAATCGTTTAAATTGTGATTATTAAGTACATTAAAATATATTGAGGAAATTTGTCATAAATTGTTTCGAATTCAAATTAATCGTTTTCATTACAATTAAAGCGTTTCATTGATATAAATTATTTTTTATATAACTTGACAAAGTTATTAAGCACTGTTTCCAGTTATACTGTTCTAATAATTTCTAAATTTTTAATAAATATTTTTCACAGCATATTTAATTAATTAAGAATTTTTGATACACAAAAATGTACCAAAATTAGTAATCGGTCCAAGTACCTTCACATCGGCAGTTTCCTAAGTTGTCCCTGTAACAGCCACTTCCACAACTTGAATAGGCAACCGTCTAATGATAAAAGCAAGGGGATTATTTTCAAATAATAGATTGTCCAAGTAAATTATCTATTAATTATTTTGCTAAACATACCACATGTGTTGGCGCTGTACGTACATGACCTGTCCAAGAGGAAGTATCTGGTTTATTCTGGGCGAACAAATTGTTTGGTTCTCTGGAAAATGGGACAAAATTAGGAATTTTTGTACCAGTTGGATTATTGAGTTTGGCCGTAACCTTCCAGGAATTTATGTCAGGATTCTGCGGATAGTGTATGACTTGAACCTTTGGTTTAGTACTGTATGCGGAATTATTTCGCCTGTGAAAGCTGGGTCTGAAATAATGGGTTATATAATTTGGAGCTTGAATTCCCTGATGCATTGGAGTATAATAGCTAACTGGTATTAACGGGAGGTAATATAGATTTGATAGTAACGAACCAACAAATTGTGTAATAACAACCACAGAAAGCGCTATGATTTGATCAAAGTACATGTTGTCAATTTTAATTAAGATTTCACTATAGAAAATATTGAGTAAAATATTATTTACACACAGCCGAAAAATGAAATGATGATAACCTAATTTCTAGTGATGGAAGTACCAATGAATTTGTTCTGCATTTTACCACAAAAGTCACGAGGACGACTTACCTTAGTAATGCAATTTCTCAGAAATGTAAGCTAAACTGTAATTTTACTTTTCATTGTAGAATTACACATCAATAAAAACGATCTTCTGCGCTACAAAGATGTAAGCCGGTTTTCAGCCAATATATGTACATACCAAAAGTGTCCGGAAACTCAGAGATGAGACCAAGAAAAATTTGTTAACAATTAAGCCGTACAAAACAAACTCAGCCAACGATCTCTGTCTAGATATGCATCCCGACTTGAATTCATCATGCTTAGAAATATTAATACATTTGATGATGTCAATATCAGTATTTTCATTGTACCAATTGGCTGTTACCAACCCAGCCCAGTGTATTGAAAAGTGCTAGTTCGTATGTCTTTCAGAAACCGGTTCAGCGATCCACCAAGAAAATGTAAGAAAGAAGTTGTAATAAATATGCGTGTGAGTGTAGTTTATTATTTTTACTAGGTAATAAAATTTGAATTGTTTCATGGCTGAGACTTTCGTTGTTTGCCCACATCATCAGTATTCTCTGTACGACGGAATGATATAGTCCTTGTAACTTGCCATGGGATTGAATAGATTCGTTTTAGAGATTTAATGCCGTCATGTATATAGTTCCCGTTTTGAAAATGCCTTGGTAGCCGCAACCGAAAAATTGTTTGGTTGATTGTTGATCTTGTCTTCGGTGGGATGTATCGGTTTCATGGCTGAAGAGGGAAATGTTTGCACTAATAACGGCACTACAGAATGCCAAAAACAAAACTACACATCAATACTGTATGACTGAAAATCATTTTTTATGATACCAAAATAATGTATAGTTTAACCAGTTCGCTTCCAAGAATCAACGCACTCCTTAAGATTGTTACCCCATTCATGAAACTATGCTGCAACCATTTCCAAAAGATTTTAAAGTTGTCCTTTCATAATGCTTGGCGAATCCCTACTAATTTTGTGTATTTCTTACCATCCAAAAATGACTTTTGGAAGATTGAAAAAGGAATTTAAAACATATTATTCGAACACCGTGTTAAACAGTGATACAGTCACAAAGTTTTGCATTTTACTATAAAAATGATAAAAGGACTGACCTGGTAGTACGATTTCTTGGAAACATGAAACCAAAAGTGTAATTATTGATCAAATTTTATCATTCAATCAATGCATAAATAAATCAGGTTTTCTATTTAATCCAACTAATATGTTTGTAGTTTTGAATTCAATATACATAATTTTGTTTTAGTTTTTACTGTTATAAATGTCAATGCCGCGTCTGAGAAATGAGAAACTAAATTGTCACTGACCAATGGACGTAAATACATGAATACCTAAATAAAACATGTTTAGCTTTCACCACATTAGATTTCAAAATTCATGAAAACTGAGAGAGTGACATATTTGGACTATTCATGTTCACGCATATGTATCGTAAATATTTAAGTACTCAAATCTTAGTTGTTTATCTTGTTTCTGCACAACATTCAGGAGTAAAAGCTAAAAGAATAGCTACTGAACTATTTCGGCTCTGAACGAGCTTTTTATCAAGTCTCCAAACAAACAGCAAATGTTCTTAATGAGTTCCAAATCTTCATGCTAACATGTACTAAAAAAACAATTGAAACTGTCAATTTAAAAATGCATATATTATTGTACGAACTACTTGTCAACAATGCCTACACAGAGAATGAAAAAAATGTTAGTAAATCTATCACAAAACCGATTTGGTTGTGCACCAAGAAAATCTGAAAAGAGGATTACAATCTGTATGCATAATTAATGTGCAATTTTCATTACACCAGGAATAAAGTTTGAATCGTTTGTTCGTTCGGATGTGGACGGTTTTTGGTTGCAATAATTTCATTAGCGCGTATAATTGACATATTTAGATGACTACAGCTAATGAATTCAGTTTGTATATTTTTGACAGGATTGTTGTGTTTTTGGAATTTTCCCTTTTACCTTAGCATAAAAAGCGTGCTATTAGAATGCCATTATTAATAAAATTACAAATTGGCAATTTGAAGCAGTTTACGATTATGCAAAACAATGTGAGTATGATTTTAAGAGTAGATTTATTTAATAATTATTATGTAGCACATTACGCGTTTATATTGCAATGGACATAATTAAAAGTTGGAAACAATATTAAAATGAAATAATTAAAAATAATATTAAGAAGCATTTTTGGTTGGTGGTGTAAAGTAACAAGAAACAAAGAGTTTTCGACTTATCCAAAATAAAATTAATGAATAAACCGGATTTGGGTTCAATACAATTTATTTTTAAGATGTCTTTTTCTTGGCAGGTGTATATCATCAATTCTACACCGTTTCGCTTTGCATGACAAAGTAAAAACAAATGTTTCAAGTATTCAAAATAAACTTATTTTCCACAAACTTATTTTTGGTTTGGACATTTTCAAAAATACATTTATTGAAAAAGTAAACATTTCTCTGATATCAGTACCACAAACGAAACTATGTTAAGAAGCACATAAAGCATTACCACAATATAAACATCAAATAAACTCACAAGTGGATAGTTTTCATACTCCTCATCACTGCTTAGAATACCATTTCTGGTTGCCGGCTGATTCACAATTTTTGACGCCAATCCAGACCAATTCCAGGATTTGTTTAATTCACTATACACATTTTCCTTGATGAAGTACTTCAAATATAAGAATGTGTAATAATGACGTTTATACAGCAAAGCTATTCCACTTTCAACAATTGCAGCTATTTTCATTTTTATTGTGCGAAGGTAAAATTGATCCCGTTCAAAATACCAGACATGCGGTTGAGATAAAAAGGGAGTATCATGTATACTTTGCCGAATTGCTTTTCTATTAAGAATGGTTTCCAAAAGTGGAATTATCATTTGTAAATCATTTCCACCGCCGAAACCAAGCAAAGTATAGAGAAGAGAAATACGCGAGGCAGTATTACATGTAAAATCAGTAATAATGTTGGGATCACCCAGTGAATCCGCATACTTTACGCAGAATAATGATCCATTCCTTTCAAGAAAATTTCGAATGCTAATTGTTCCCGGAAAAAGAAATCTAGTTCCATCCATATGGCTGTTTTTAAAGTCAGTTGCTTTGCTTGTTTTGTTGGATTCTACCAAAAAATTAAAATATCTTTCATATTCATACAAAACAATGTAGTCTGCTGTAATGTATCCAGGATTTTTAGCATTTCTTGTAGCACTTTTATTTTCGTACAGCTCTGAAAATGTTTGAGGTACATCGTCGGGATCCAGACGGACGGCTAGATAGGAGTACATTGTGGACAAGTAAAAATTTCTTAAGATGAACATGCAGTACAACCAGGCGAATATTAAAACCGCAGCTCTAAATTTATGAGATATTTTAAAACTGGAACCTTTTTCTAATATTTCTGATACTAACCACCATAGCCAATTGTAGCTGAAACTTGTTTGATGTATTTTTGGAATTAGGCAAGCCGATAAAGTTGATAATAATATTAACAGCCAAATTGTTACGTTAAATGGTTTTAAGAGAGAAAAGGCATTTAGATTGAGCTTTCTTGTGGTATCTACCTTACTTAATAATGTAACACATGTTATGTCATCATATTCTGGTTCATAAGGTACTGGAATGAAGGAATTTCTGTACTTTGAAACTAAGCTGAGTTTAGAATGCGCCAAGTCAAACGAGGTAAAAATATATTGGCATACTTTATTTGTACAATTGAAAGTTTCCAAAATCTTGGCGTTTATGCACGCGGTTTTAGAAAAGATTGGTTGGTAGAATATGGAATGCTTCCTTGGGTAACCATAACAGCCGTCGAGAACTCTCCCGACATAGTAGTTTTCATTTTGCACCTCAGGATTGTTAAACTTATTCAAGGTCCACAGATGCTGCCATTTTCTACGGTCACTTAATGCTTTTTCTGAAATGTTCCGTGGAAAAGCAGACGTTTCATAAATTTTTCTGTTACTTTCAATTTCAAATGAGCTTTTTTCAAAACAGGTACGGCATCCCCAGAGTAGTCTTACTTTAGAGTTGTTATGGTCAATGCATACAAATAGGATGTTTGATGATCGATACGAGTCTGGAAACTTGAATAATGCATTGTTGATATTGGTTTCTTCAAAATTATTTAAAAGAACGAGAAGATAATGTGGAGCTAACATTCTTAATTTTGTGATAGTTTCATTATTCGGTTCAAAACAAAGATTGTCAGAGATGGTCAGCTTGTTATGGGTTTCTGACATTTCACTGTTTTGAGCAAGTGCAGTGCTCTTATGGGCGTTATAACTGGCAGAAATTATTTCAAGACGACATACTTGAGTGTGGCGTTGCTCTGAGAATATTTTAAATAAGGTTGCTTGATAATTTTTGCTGAACTCGTAACAGCTTTCATTATTTGTTGGAAGTCGTTTCGGAATAAATACTGGGTTATATGGTGAGCAGCCATATGAATCGTATGGTGCAGTGTGAAATGTTTTGAGTTCCAAGGTTTTTGAAGAAATGTCAGAAAATTGAACGGTATAATCGCCAATTAAATGAAAGAGTGTACAAAATAATTGATCCATTGGATGTAGGCATTCGCTCTGCGATAATATTAACAAGAACAGAACTCTGAAAAGCATTTTATGACCAACCAGATCTATTGTAATAGGTGCTTTTTATATATTTTATTTTATTGCAAACTATATTTTATGTACTTTCTTGCTTTCAACAAATATACATAAGTGGACGATTAATGGCACATGTAGAGTTATTACATACTATATACAATTTGCACCTACATATCCTAGTACCCTCTTGGCGTTGGCGTTATATATTAAGCAATTTTTTAACATTATATTTGAACTTATCTTTACTGCCACAGTAATAAATTAAAATTTATCGATTGTCAAAACTCTACATACATAGGTATGTACATAAACATTTTTATTTTTCACTTCAGTAATATATTCTTCAAATTTATCTTTTTATAAGAGTATTGAGCTAAATAATTACTTTGAGCAATGGAATTCAAAAAGTAATATTTTCCGGTGCAGATATTAATCATCCTTAAATTATCTTACCTAGAACCATATCCACTTGACTTTTAACTTTGATTCTGACTACAGACTGCTTCCCTTTATGACACCGAATTAAAAACTTTAGGTTTAACCATAATATTTCTAATTTTCGTAGCAAGTTGAAAACTGTTTCTGTTTTGTGCATTATCACACATCCAAGTAATGATAAACTGTAAATAAACACCAAAATACAAAATGCGCACCCAATCATGCTATTTAACGCAATCGGATTAAAGTCCGAATATCCATCCAGCTGCCTTATACTCATACTTTGATACAACTCGTTTTCGCGGTCAAATAGATATAATCTCAAAAAGAAGCCCCCTTCAAACCAGCGCATAGAGGTTAAAAGTGAATACCAATTCCCCCAGATTCTAAAACCTGATTGCAAGCGTAAGTTCAAGTCGTCGCTAAATATGTCTGACTTACATATTACTTTTCCGTCCACCAGTATCCCTTTTCTCCAATTCTCCCCCCACAGGAGCTTTCTGGACCAGGTAAACATCTGCAAATTCTTTTCGCTCATATTGTTAACCAAATGTGCCCAACTTCCATTCAAAATATCATCAATTCCCTCATTATAATAGAAATATTTATTTTCAACACCGTTTGTAATTTTTAACCAAGTATTTGAATCAATTGCTTTTGACGCTGCTTGTAAAAACAAGTCAGATAGCAACATACGAGACCCTTGTTTTCTCAAGCTATTTGCCGACGGAAATGGCTGCAGAGTTAACGAATCTGCTGATATGCTGCACTGCCAAATTAAACAAACAAATGGTGCGGAAATCACAAAAATTACCATAAATATTTTCAAATGTCTTTCCATCGTGTAGCAGCCAACTAATAACCAGAATATATCAAATCCTCGCCTTAGATTTTTATAAACAAGAGCCATTAAGCATAGCACTGATATTAAACAAATGAAGAAATCTTTAGACGGAATGAGATAAAGAACATTGAATTTTAGATATTCTAATCTATCGGCTTTAAGACAATTTGATACAGTCAAAGGCAGTTCCCTCATATTCATGGCTAACCCTCTGGTAAATGCAATTTCATTTGGAATCCGGAAAAACAGAGATTCACCATTTACTATTGTCAAATACCATCTTGAATTCAATTTCTCTTTCTCTGACAAGCTAGCATCTCCCATGACTATAGAAATATTCAACCCAGAAGCCAGCGATGAAAAAGCAAGAACATCAGTCATGCAAGAAGTAGTTGCAGTATAGTGTTCCCGTCTATTTTCAATGGAATCCGAAACCTGTAAGCAGTTTGTCGTCCATCCTTTATGTTGGTAGAAAGGTGAGCTTACAGGAATATTTATTTTGTATCCATTTTTGTTTAGATTCCTCCAAATTATTTTCACTTTTGAAAAAGCCATAACGTCAACATTCAGAATTTTCCCGCTTTCACTTGTACATATGTAACAAAATAAGCCATATATATTCCGAATGGAGTCGTGAAATATTAAAGGTGTACTAAAAGGAAACTCTATGTTGCCATCAGTGGTCAAATTTGAAACTATATCTTGAAGTAGGATGCCCTCTGAAACTCTGATGGAAGGAACTGGTATGAAAAACACGGCATTTGGCGACGTTCCATATCCTGATTTCTGAATAGCGAAAATCGTGTCCTTGTACGTTTTTGTAAACAAGATGTATCCTATGCAGATAGATGACAACCATTTTGTAGTGAACCGGAAATAGCGAGATTTTAAATTTATTTTTGAGTCTAAATTTCGAAGTTCATCGTCGACATCAAAAGAAAAGTCCAGCTCGTCCACTGAGTAGACTAGAAAAATGCTGGTGCTACCATTAGCTTGGTAGAACGATTCAACTAAATCTTCCTGGTTGTCGAATTTGTTAGAGGTGACATTATTGGATTGTGTTATTATTCCGATAAAACAATCTGTATCCGTAAAAACGTGCTGGGTATCACAAGCCGATCGATATAGTGATATCAAACAGATTATAATTCTGTAATTCCAAAATTTAAACATTTTGAAATTCTCCAAACTGAAACCTCGATTTATTCTAGTAATACACAAGCCATTGTATGGCAAATATGATCATTTTCCGTTTATTGTATTCAATCCATGTTAATGTCGCCACCACTCCAAACTGTTTCGTCTAACTTCGTCGTAATGTTCGTGATATCAATATTATACATTTTATATACCTACATACCTATGTACCCATGTCGAGCATAAGATTTAATATTTTAAGCGCTGCTGTGGTAGCAAAACAGGGGACTGCACCAAAAAACAATTTTTACAATTGGAAAGTTTATAACACTTCATAACTAGGAATACATTTGAATTTTAAAATATCGATTAATTTTCATACCAAATTAGGTGGTAATATCATTAGCCGTTTCTTATAGCAATAGTCCAATACTTAACAAGTATGGAATATTAATATGTGCTTATGAAGTAGCAAACCCTCCACGGCATAAGAATCAAAATTAATACCTACAATTAGTTTAAATACAATTTCCCCAA
>JAHZMV010002809.1:0-15815 GCA_027743765.1 Coecobrya sp. COE2 | reverse complement strand
TGGATTTCCCACTTTTCCCTTCTCTGAATTCAAACCAATATTTTAACTGTCGTCCTCTCTCAAGAAATGTGTCGCTTTCTACGAGTAATTCTTCTCCAGCAACGAGACATACCATTTTTTTCTCTCTTCCTTTTTCCAAGAAGGACAATAAAAGCTACCACCTCAAAAAAATATTCATGACTTCTTTTTTCCATTCTTTATATATTCGCACTCTCTTTATACCATACCGCCATCACAGAGAGCTGTCTTAAACTCTTCTTCTGTCAGAACTCTCAGGAAAAAAGTTTTATTTTTCATTCATTCATGCAAAAAGGATGATAATGATGACGATGCAGACAGGAACTTGCTTTTAAAAGCCAGAATGAACTAAAAGTATCTGATCTTTTTCTAGGAAAAAATCTCACACTTTTTAACTTTCACACGTTGCTCAGCGGAAGAGATGTATAATTTTTTTGAAAAGAATAGGATGTAAAACCACTAATAGTCACACCTTGAAAAAAAAGATACAAAAGAATTAAAATCTAGCCATGCATTTCAAATTTTTGAAAAGAAAATGTGTACTCGTTTATCTCCTCTTTTAGATATCTCAATCCATTCATTCATTCTTTTTTTATTACACAATTTTTTGTACAGGGAGCAGCACTTCTTTTTTTTGGTTTGATGATTAGATTAGCGTGTGCTGATTACACCCCAGAAAAATGTAACAAAAAAATGATGATCGAATGAATGATCACAGTAGAGAACATATAAGCTTGTATCAAGGGATACATAAACTTCTAGTCAGAAAAGCCGAACCGAATTTAAAGGAAACATCTTTTCCATCATTTTTCTCCAGGGACAAATAATTTTCATTGCAAATGTTCCACTTTTTCAATAATATCTACGCGAAAATAATATAAATTATGCGGCCTCTTGTGGGGATGAAATCCTGTAGTAGTGCTTTATCAATTTATTAAAGATAATATATATATAACATGATCATCTATTATCATATAATAAGGGAAAAACAGGCTAATTCAAGATTGATCTGTCTGTATCCCCATCATCATCCCTCCTTCAAACATATACACACAAGTTAAGTTGTATATTAAGCCAGACGCAAACCTACTCTAGAATCATTATCATTACTACTGGCATTACCAGAGCATCTGTTCTTTTCTGTTATCATTTTATTATTGTTGTAAAGTGCAAAAGGCTAATGAAATCAAGAGCGTGGTCGCAAAGGGACCTTCATTCAATCACCACCACCATACAATCATCAGATGGACGNTATTAAGCCAGACGCAAACCTACTCTAGAATCATTATCATTACTACTGGCATTACCAGAGCATCTGTTCTTTTCTGTTATCATTTTATTATTGTTGTAAAGTGCAAAAGGCTAATGAAATCAAGAGCGTGGTCGCAAAGGGACCTTCATTCAATCACCACCACCATACAATCATCAGATGGACGGATACAAATATATATATTTAGCTTTCCTTCTCTACTCCCAGCTCCCACCACAATCACTACTCCACTGTACTTACAGAGACACCTAATAAATCTCAAATTGAGCATCCGCTCAGAAACATAGTGGCAGTAGGAGAGAGCAAGTAATGCATTGTTCTGTTTTTTTTTCTCTATTTTCCTCCTCTTCGCCATCCATCTACACGAGATACCCTCCAACAAACTTGCTTGGTTCGGAGCGAGAGTTTATAGGGAATGAAATGAATAAATAGAATCATTCCAGCACAATTCACTTTTGGGCAGTTGGCCTTTTTTCGTCGACACATCTTCTATCATGTAGATGGATGCCTAGTATCTTACATAGCTGGCTTGACTGAAAGGACAAAGCTAAACCGACAATCTGAGAAAAAGCACACCGAGACTTGTCGCATTGATACAATGGTCCCTTGTGCTGCTCATACAAGCTCAATGTAATGTAGTAGGTAATAATGGGAAGGATAATAATATAATGTTTTTATAAAAATGAATAGACGAGAATGGCGAAAAAAGGAAGTCAGAGTTTTTCGTTGGTAGTTTATATGTCCAGGATAAATACATGAATAGTTTTATGTACATAACGGATTCACATATGTCACCCAGCAGCATTACAAGCACTGCATTGACAATGTTGATCATCATTTTGCTTTGCCGAGTAAAGTACATGATCATCAACAGCAGTAGGGTTACAACATGGTAGAGGAAAGTGACATAAGGAAAGTGTTATTTCCACGTGAGCGATTCTTTTTTCTGGAGAATTTATCTGTACACGAAAAGTTAAGTGTGTGAGTAGATTGAGAGGGTGCCTTGGAAGGGCACATCTACTCTAACAATGCAACTTGGTGACATATGCACACGTTTTGAATTGAACTATTTTATATCATAATAAAAAATAATCACGTGCATGCGATGATGATGTTGTTGATTTCATTATATACCCATTTTTATGATTAGATGTATTAATTCAAGTGAATTATTTTAAATTTGTCCTTGTCACTTGTCAGCACATGCTTGTTTACTTTTATAATACATGTAAACTTTATTTATGAGGACCTTCCATAAGATCACTCAAGTGAATCCAGGAAAAGTGGATACCTATTTATACACATTTTTTTAAAGTGTTCACTCATCTGATTCGTGCAGTTTGTTGTTCAATGATCAAGTAAAAAGTGTAGAACTGGAACTAGGACGTGATTATCCTTTACACACAAGCCCATGTCCGATATATTTCTGGATAACTTGCTTGGATGAATATTGCAAAAAACAATGAAGCTTAACCAAATAACCAAGATGAGGATAGTAATCATCCTCATATTAGCAATTTTGTTACCGCTTTGTCGTTAGCTGGCCATTCTATAGCCCTTATAATATCCCATTGTCCATTCTTGAAAGGAAAATATATCTCTCTCAGGGTTTCCTGGAACAGTATAGACTTTTTACAGCACAGCGACAAAAAAGTTTTGTTGGAATTTCTCTCTACGTCTCCATTTTACCCGTATTTTTTATTCATAATATTTAGCCGTCCCCTTCATGCATACATGTCTCTGCTTCCGTTTTAACCAAAAGAGAAAAGCAGAAGAGAGAGAGAGAGAAGGACGTGGACTATGTTTGGAAAATAGAGTTTTGTTTCGGTATTCTCTTCTCGTAAACTTTTTTTTTCTTTTTGTTTTTTACTCTTCTTCGTCTTCATGTTTTTTAGCTGTTGTTATTTTGAATTGAAGCTAAAAGCTTTACACTGGTTTCTGGAGTTGTATTTTGTGTACATGCTTGTGTGTATACATATATATTTCGTTTTTTGGTGATGGAATGGTGGTGTGTTCCGTTCGTTCTGGTTCGTAAAATGTTATGTCGGCCGATAAACAAGGGACGTAGAGGAAAAGAGACACATAGAAAAACCAACAGAATTTCTTCCCAGCAGTAGTTGTATTTTCTCTATATGCTTTTTGCTGCGTTGTGCCTTGGCACAAGCTCATAGTCATCGTCGTAGTTGTCGCATAACTGAACAAGAACAACACAAGAAAATACAATAATCAACCAAAAAAGTGGAACTGACCATCATTTTCATCCAAAATACTGGCATGCATGGCATCATTATCATCATCAACATCGTCATCTTCTACTGGAGACCCGCACACACACACACAAGAAAACATAATAATAACCACAGTGGAAGCAGTAGCAAATACGAAGTCTCTCTGGAGTTGGAACGGGCGCTTTTTTTAACCATACTCACTTGCATGTCTACTGCTTTTGGAGGAGAGGCTGATGGTGGAGTCAGCCAAATTTAATGTCATCATCAACTCTGTCTTGTTTTGCTTATTTGCTTGTTTTTTAGTGTTGTGACGACTTTGCTTTCACTTTGTTCTCCTCTTACGAAAAATATAATAATAATGATAATAACTATATAGACGAACACTAGAATAGTCTTTATACAATATAAGCTACGTAATATATGTTCATATACGTTTCAATGCTTATGAAAATTTCTCTTTGTGTTCAACAACAACAAACAAAGTCCTCTTCCAGTGAAACATCTCATTTCCCTTTTTCTCCTCCTCCTCCGACAAAATTGCATCAATAAACCATTCAAGCCATAATACACTCCAGAGAGAGAGAGACGCAACACAGAGAGAAAAAGAGATGATGTGATGTAAGCAGTAGAAGTGGTAATGCTATGGTATGTGCCCTTTGAGGAAAAACTTGAACGTGAACGAAAAACTGCTCCTACCATACTATCTCTCTATAATAATACACCATCAGAAAAGTACCATGATCATCTTGTGCAGCTTGACTAGAAATAGAATGAAACCAACGCAAAATCTATAATGTAGTCAGCTCACATGTATACAATTGTATACATACAACATTTTCAACCCTTTTAAATCCATCCACGTTTTCATTATTACGTCTTTCCAACTCCTTTGTGCATTGCTCATCGTCAGATGATCGATTCCATTATGATTTTTTTCCAGTGTAGCCAATGAATTTTTCCAGTGGCAAAAGCAAGGGCATGCCGCGCACAACAATCATAATGAAAAATACAATAAACGAAGAATATATGCTGCTGATATTGTGCCTACCAGTTTTCTATATTATTTATATGTCTTGCTTTTAATGCATTTCTTGCTTGTCTTCATATATTCCCTTTTTTAATACTCGATGCGCTACATGGAACTCAACTGAATTCCAAATCAGACTGTTGATTAGCTTTTTATGATAATTTTTGCTTGGTTTCATGTCATAATGATACTGTAATAGCATTTTGTCCCCAAAGAAGAGAGGGAGAAACGAGCTAAATCCTTTAATATTTTTCTCCGTGTGTGTCTGCAATGATGATCATGTTGTTTGGCCATATACCACACAAACAACCACTCTACCACCGTGTCAAACTTGAAGAAACAAGAGTGCAAATATGCACTGAATTAAGTTTTGATCTTGCTGCTGGTTGGCTGGTGTTGTCTGGTGGTTGGTAATCTATATGATAATCAATCTGGCTTACGATATCATCAACATGAACATGATGATGATCATCTCTATACTGTTCACTATTGTGTAGTGATGATCTCCAGGATCAAGTCAAAGAGTCAAGCCTTTTTTATTACATACATTTTCGTTATCATTTTCTACTCCCCTTTTCTCGCTATTGAGCCACCTTCTTTTTTTATATGCCCTTTTTATGATTACGTATTATTGCCACAGATTTATTTTCTTTAATTTCCCCATTCTTAAATTGAAGTAAAAAATTTATTTTTCTTCTTTTTTCGATCACAGAAAAAAAATACAATAATGCCAAATAATAAAAAATAAAATCAAAGTGGAAAAAGTAGTCCGTTAAAAAATTGTTATCGTTCCCAAAGGACTCTCATTGCAAAAGCTAACCATACAATACATCCTACCTACTATACCATCACCGTTTTTCAAGGGCTCTGCTTCTCTGGTTTTTGGCTCTTTGAGAGAGAGTGTATTATTTCTTCCTTTTTTCCGTCTTGAGCGAGGAGGAAAAAGGGTTATTTTTATTATTAGCTTATGTGTATCTAAAATATAAATCAGCAGTGGAGAAGCACCACCAGCAGCATTACATCACACAAAAGAAAGAGATTGAATGGCTACCACTACACAGAACGCACACACGAAGATTCTTCCTTTTCTCTCTCTCTCCCTCTCTCTTGTGAAGAGATTTATTGGAGTATCATTATTGGCAACGGTATTTTATCGAAAATGGAATAGAATCTTCTTTTTTTCACAGAGATTTTCTTTCTTATTTCTCCCTTTTTTGGAAAGTAGTTGGTTGGTGGTGCTAGCATTGGATGGTTAGTAGTGGACCCATTGGTCCGAGAAAGGAAAAGTCCACCCTTGGGAATTTACAGAGAAAGAGAGAGAGAAGGCATCCAATTCCATTTCCACTGTGTGTATAAAAGTGTACTTATGTAAAAGGCTTAAATAAAAAAGGAAGCTTTTGCTTTTTAGTAGCTTGCTTGTGTAAGTGTGTGAATGAGAACATGTTTGCTTCTTTTTTTCTCCTTGTGTAGATCCGTTCTATTTTTTATTGCCAACAGAGCAGCATTATAGTAGTTAAACTTGCATTGCACACCTTTTTTCCCTTTGAATTGAAATACATAAGTCAATCGGGAAGAAAAGAAGAAGAAAGTATTTCTTTCTACTTTTTATCCCGCTCTCTTTCTCTCTCTTCATCTGCTTGCTTCTCAACTTTTTTCCGATCTGTTGGATCGCGTGTGCTGCTTTTTAAAGAAAAGTTTTTTATATTTTTTTCCTATCTTATACAAGTATAATTTCTATGTAAGAGGTGAAAATATCTATATTATGCTTTCCTATCTACATTACGAGAAAAAGGAAAGTGATGGCAAGTATTTATGTAAGCTTGTATGTGTGCAGCTTGTATAATACTTATATAATATTCTGGTTTGTTTGTAACTAGTTTTGGAACGTGGATGAAATGAAGAGGTTCCTCCATAGAGAATATTTTTGTCCTTTTTTCTCTTCGTTTGAGCGGAACTTGGAACTGTAGAAAAAGCAGCCGGAGAGAAATATATTAGCAGAGAGTACACGATGTATGGTGGCGGTGATGCTGTTTAAAAAAAAGACGACGAGCAAAAAGCATGTATCTCTGTCTTAGACACTTTTTTCCAGAAAAATACCGTGAATTGGTGATTTATGATGGCAGCATCATTATTCCATCCATTTCCAGCGGTAAAAATATATTATACCTAGAGCTTTAGCTATATGTATTTGGGAGCTCTCTTATGTATTCATGTGAGATATTGCGTGTGTGTGGGTATGTACCCTTTTTTCTCGTTTAAAAATTTCCACGTTTTTAATACTTTTCTTTTTCTTGCCTCGTTCTCTGATTCGGAATAAGTCACAATGCAAGATTTATGGCGTGACAATGCTTGATTTATTTTTGCTGATATTATTATATTCGATTGAATTTAAATTTGAAATTTTTATACAAGTTGAATTGGAAAACAGGAGGAAGGAGGAGGAGGCGGTTGTAAGGAGAATGAAAATAAAAAAGGGCTTAACTAAACTAGAGAGAGATGTATTATTTCATATGACGATGATAACATTAGAAAAAAAAGATATTATAGAGAAGCTATTATAATTAGAGTTAATGATAGAGTAATCTTGAGATGAGTGAGTCCGCTGTATGAACACTTATGCTGTTGAGTTTTAAAAGAACGCTGGACATGTGTTCTTCTAATTAAACCGCAATGAAAGTAAATACTTCCGTGTCGGCACTCACAATATAATCAACACGATCATTACAACAACACAGCTAATGAATGGAACAAAGCAAGACATTGTTTGCTTTTGTAGGACAATAAATACGGTGATGTTTCATGGGTGCAGATGGGCAATTGGGCGGGGGTGCCAATGCCAAGAAGAAAACAAGTGAGTGAGGATGACTACGATAACGATGCTCATTCATTCATTGAAAAGGCTTTAAGAAAAAGTGTCGTCTTCATAATATAAACCATTATATATATTTTTATATTTTGACAAACTGCATACACACATGTGGTGACATATTTACGACCAAGACATCACATCGCGTCGCAAGATGGGAGAGCAACGTGAAGAAACATATCTTTACTTAATAAGCCGATAAGGCACAAGAAAAAAATGCAAAAAAGAAACTCTTTGTTTCTTGTTTGGCGAGTGAGTGGCAGAGTAGAAGTGCCGCACAGCAGCGGCGGACTTTTGGACATCAAATCATGTTGATTTGGAATGGCATTTGGAATCATTAATCACTTTCTGGGGTTTTTCTTCCTGTTCATGAAGAACTGTGCTGAACTTGTTCACACTTTTTCTGAATGAATGAGCTCCTTCTTATCAAAACGACAAGC
Organism: Coecobrya sp. COE2; assembly: GCA_027743765.1. Taxonomy (NCBI): domain Eukaryota; kingdom Metazoa; phylum Arthropoda; class Collembola; order Entomobryomorpha; family Entomobryidae; genus Coecobrya; species Coecobrya sp. COE2. The sequence continues at coordinate 7,966 of JAHZMV010002809.1, read as the reverse complement.
ATATACCAGAAAAGGACAAGTTGAGATGTTGCGTATGAGAGGAAGGGGTGCAAAACGGTAAATGTGAAGAGGACTCGTTCAGGATGATATTTTGTTAAAACAATGGCTTGTATTGTTGTAATTTTCTGTGCAGAGTACATTCTATATAAGCGAGTTGCATACCTGGAGAGGATTTTTGAGACGCATCCATGAGAAACGCGGAGTTGTCTGGAGATGTCACACGGGCGAACTCCTGGTAAATCAAAATAAAAAGGATGTTTAGATGTAAGTAAAGTTGTCAATGTTTAAATTTGTTCATACAGATAACAACGTTACCATTATGAGCCAACTCGACGATCCGTTGACGGACCACATCTGGCAGGGGCCTGCCGTTGACGAACACACCACCTAGCTGATTCACACCGCCATGACCTGCACAACCAAAGCACATCACCGTGAACATTAACCCATTAAATTGTAATACTGTACTTACATCAGCATCATTGTTACACTTTTGTACTACACGCTACATGATTTTTACAGCTACGGTATTGTATTTTGTATTGTATAAGGTGAAAAAATAGTTTAGAGGTGAGGTGTGTTTCACTATACATTCACAAAAAATATGTTACTATTTTTTGAGGTGTGTGATTTTTAGGGAAAGAGAAAAACATATTTTTGTGTACACTTTGTTTATCATAAAAATTGTGCAAATAGTGTGCAAAAGTACACTAATTAAAAAAATAAAACGTGCGCTGCTGCGTGCAAATTTTATGGGTAAATAAATATAGAATACTTGAATCTTGTGAGAGAATATATATTATTAAATAAATAATAAATAACCTGAATGCAGCAATTAAGCTTTTTTTGTGCGTACCTCTTGTTCGTGCAAGTATAAGTCGGTTTAATTCATAATATACTTTTTTGTTAAAAAAGTAAGTAGGTGCAAATACCGAAACTATTTTCCTTATAAACCGTTCACTGATTTCTCAAAATGTGTCACGTAATACGTATATTTTTTATTGATATATGAGTATAGTATATAGGTATATTTGTATATATTTATATGTGTGGAGTATAACCTTTCTCGTCCTTATTAGCACTGATCTCATCCCAAAATTCGGCATAATCAACAGAAACTGTAAAAATGAGAAACAAAACAAAACAAAAACAAACTTTTAGTAAAGAGACGCATGACCCGTGGTGATGATTGAATTTATTGTATTCGCAAACAACATAATGTTCGCAATTCCTTTTTTGAGACAGTTTCATAATTAGTTGCTGTTTAGCATGTTTAGTTATAAAACAATCGAAGAACTTTCTCTTGTAAATTATTGCTTCACACTGAAATTGTGCGATTGAAAATATTAACATGAAAAAATATTAGTAAAAAACAGTAATACTACAAGATAGAAGGAAAGAAGGGGGATTTGATACAAAGTCAAAATTGCACAAAGCCACAAAAAGTAATTAATAAGTATATTTTAATATTAGTACATACAACATAATTAAACTACAAATTTACAACAATTAATTTTTATACAGCAATCTTTATATATTTTGGGCAGTGAAGTACATTTTCTTTTCAAAATATTTAGATTCAGTGCTTTCTTTCTTTAGCGTAATAATAATATATGAAGTTGGTATGCATTTTATGAACATTAAATAAAAAATGTGCCAGTGTAAAAGTAGCCATATGGAAATCTATTTCATTTTTGCTTAAATCCATTTATCTATTCAATATATTTCAAGTGGTCCGTGATACTCCATGATTTCAAAATAAAATTGCGATGATGTGGGATAAAAACAGGGTCCTACTACCACCCATCATAATATACTCAACAACTGTTTGTATTACAAAGCTGTTGACAAGAGATAAGCTGGAGATTACATCTACACATGCATACAAACATAACAAACACATAAAAATATTCATATTCACATTCACCAAACCAAAAAAGCCGACAAGTATTTGGTTTTTTTGGGGAGCTTGAAAGAAGGGGACATAAAAATAGGAACAGATCTACTCAAAGCGCAAAAGAGAAGTACTTAACTGAAAGCAAAGTATGCATACAATATGTAGCTTTTCTAGCAGCAGGATATTCAACAATGAAAAATTGTTTTTACAAAATATAACACACACAATTCATTACACAAATGATCATCATGTTATGATGAAGTTGATATCGCTTTTATTATTGAGTTGGATGTATAACATGAAGTAGCCGTAGTACGTGCGATGATGTCAAGACGTCCCTAGAGAATATCCGTTTTCAAAGCTATTCTCTATGTCGTATATTCGGCTATTGAGACAGCAGACGAAGAACGGGCAAATGAGAGAGAGAGAGAGAAAAGGAAAAATGTCATTCACTTCAGTCAGTCATTCATTCAGTCAGTTTTACCAGTAGTAGTCAGTCAAGTCAGCAGGAGGATCCCCGGACCCCAGACTTAATTCAATTTTGCAATATGGTTTTTTTCAGAGGCTCATAATGCCCTTTTCCAGCAGCAGAAGTGGCAGCGTAAGTATATAGCGGCTAGAATTTCCCTATTGACTTGGTGTACATTTTTGTGCATACATTATATTTTATGATGATGACGATATGATGGGCTGAATACATAAAAAGGACAGAGAGCAGAACTCTGAGAGAGAAAAGGAGACGAGTGCATTAATCAAACCATATTTCATTTTTAGATAGTGGAATCACAATAAAATTAAAAAGGGAAACATGTTCTACCGCTGAGGCTGCTGCTGCTCATAATATCTATCAGGATGATAGAAATGCATTAAAATGTCGTATATTTTTGGCTAATAAAAAAGGTCTAAAAGGGCGCAGGAGTTTTTTTCCCCTTCGTAATGATATAAAGTATCTTTTCCTTGTAAACTAAACATGCAAAATAAATCGCTAAATGAAAAAATAAGCAGTAACAGTGAATCAAGTCTTTATGATCAAAGATGGCAATCAAAATCACGGTATAAGTAATATTATATTACAAAGTGAAACAAGAAGGGTAAAACAGTGAAATTTTTATTCTTCCTTGGAAAGAAAAAAATCAGAACAAGACAGAAAAAATGCAAGACGAAAAAACAAGTGGCACAAAAGAGAGAGGGGGAAAGCAACAGAGCGGCATTGCCAATAAAGTCGTTCTATTTTGTTCCCTGAATCTTCCACCGACAATGAAGCCGATACACTGCACTGAATTTATTTTTCGGATATATAGTAATAGTAATATTGAATTTTGATAAAAGCTGGCTTACAATACCATGCTATTATGCATATTATAGAAAGTTTATAAGGAAAATGTTCCCCAAACATTTTTCTCTCTGCTGCTCCTTCTTCTTCTTCTGCCATCATGTTCACTTAACTTGCCAATAAAACCTTATCATCCTCCTCTCCTCCTCCTTGCTTGTAGAATGGAGAGAGAGAAAGATGATGATCATTTCTTCTCCCCTTCTAACCTAAAACCAAAACCAGTCTAGAAAATAAAGTGAACAAGTGTATCAAATCAAACTGCATTACTCCACGTCTTTCTTTTTACCGTGCTATACTGACTGCTGGAGTAGTAGTGGTGGCAGCGATGGAGTGCACATTTACTTTACTGATATTTATTGATCCACTTAAAGTTTTAGTGGTGGTGCGGTGTAATATGCTTTATGCTCCCTTCTCCTTTTTTCTCTCTCCTTCAACTTCATAATAGTAATAACAATAATGCTTGTCAAGCCGTAATAATAATAACAACATAACAACTTGCTACAATGAAACAAGGAGACACAAACATCCCAAAACATATTTTTGTGGTGCTCCGTATTTCTCCAATGATGATGACGATGACGATGCTGCTGATGGGAATCTCGTGTTTTGTGCCATTGCCATCAATTCAAAAGCTACACAACACCAAACTTACTTTTAAAATATGCACTGCACTTTATGCATGCAATGGATTGATAGAGAAGAATGCAACAATGGAAGAAATGTCGTAACAATAAAACGTGATGATTGAGTGGATCTCGTAATTTTTATCTGTATTTTTCCATAAACATGGTATCAATACAATTTACTAGGTCATAACATTATTATTATTATTTGCGTTCCTTTTTAAATAATGCGAGACTTTTTTAACAGAATTTTATCAAAAGGAGAAGGAAAAGTCATCCATCATCATCGTCCGGCACTGCATTGCATTATACAGTCATTGTTCTGTTGCCCTATGCCCTTCTTCCTTTTTGCAAGAGACCACCCTTAGCGAACGTTCAATGTGGTTGTCTGATGGCAATTAAATTGAGAGTGAATTGACGCAGCGCACTTCATTTTTTCTCATGATTCTCTCGTCCTTATCAGCATCAAAATGTTTTCTCGATTATGTATATCAACAAGAGTGATATATTTTGTAGCTCATCATGTTGCTGTTTGTTGACCCTCTCTCTGCACAGCAATAATATTATGCATATTATTTTGACTCGGGGTTGATTTTGTAGACGATGTTATGAACATGGGATTGCTTACAAACCCAGTAACAGCAGCAGCGGCGGCATTTCGCCTTGTGCCTGTATCACCGACAAGCGCTCAGTCGCGTGCCGTGCCCATCATCCATTACCGCAAAAAAGTTTTTCTGGAGCAATGGCTCATATTCAAAACAACTGAAAAAAGGGAGGTTTAATATACTTGAGATATCCATAACAGAGTTAGTCAAAATATATTATTTCTGTAATGCCTATTTATCAAGTTGCATTGCGTAAAAACCAAAAATTGCTCATTTTTGGATGAATATTTGGGCTCATCATGATCATCATGCATGAGAAGCTGCAGTTGACAATAAATCATTGCTCTGCATGTACTCACTCCATATGACTTGCTATTTATCATTCACATCCGTGGAAAATTTATATGCAGAAAATGCAGATGACTAGAGAGACGACGAGGAGAGAACGCTCTTCTCTACTCATACTCAAGATACTATACAGATTTACAGATCTCATCAAAACCGGATGAGATTGAAGTACAGTGGTAGCAGCCGCAGCAGAAAAATGATCATTTAAGTCATAAGGGCTTCATCATGAGAAGGACTTTGACTTTTGTACTTCTAGAGAAGACCATGTGTGTAGTTTGCTTATCATCATTGCACTCCATGAATCATTTACAGAGAATAAGAGCACCTTTTGTTTGTTTATAGAAGAAGGCAGTCACAGTTGTGGATCATCCAATTCTGTTTTTTTCTCTATTCAGATTACGTTATTTATTGTGTGCATATTATGTCATTATTCGTTATATTCTCCTCAAAAAAATTTAACAAGAAGAAGAAATGGAGTGTACAATGTATGTAGACATTATAGAGACCTCACAAGAAGTGTAGAGGGCAAATATCCACAAAAAGCAGCAATAGAGGTACAAAAAAGAGAAAAGACACAATACGCTTTTTTGTTAGATAAATGCCCAGTTTGAATCCTTTCTGCACACACACACAGCTATATCCACATTGAGACATATTTTCAAGTCATCTTTTACTCATGACCAGCACGACGAAGAAGACCCCAACAATTTTACTTTTTTTTATTGGTGAAAATAATTCAAGGGCAGAAAAGAATTGGATAAAAATGTGCGGTAGCATCACCAACAGTTTTTTTAATTGTGCATAATCCATTATCCTTGCTACTACCATTCAATTCTCTGTACTATCTCTCTTTTTCCCATTTACTCACTCGTGGTTCAATGGAAGTTTGAAAACGTCTACGTGATGACGATACAGTCAACGTACCTGCTGTATTCTCTGTGTCAACAGAAGCTTCATGGAAGAACCAGCATGAGCTTTCCTTTAAACTGTGACGGAGTTTTTTCTTCTTCTTCGTCGGTGACAATTGTCCTCTCGGCATTACATTGCCATCATAATAAATATAATAAAAACAACAGCCAAAAAATGTTCACATTCCGTCAGTCTTTCTCTCTGTACGTATTTCTAAAAATACTCGGAAGAGTTTTTTTTCTTCTCAAAAATGCTTAAAACGTCGTTTTCTTGAAAGATGTGTATTATTATTGTGTATCTTTTAAAACTAATAATGCAAAGCCGCATAGAACTATTGTAATATTATTATCAAAAAGGGCTTTCTGAAAAAGATATAGAGGTGATGACGACGACAGAGGGATGATGATAATGATGACGAGTATGACTGACTGTGACTGTGATGGCGGAAAATGAGGTGCATACACACAACACAAAAACATAAAACCTCAAAACCTTTTTTTCTTTTCTTTTGAGAAATAAAACTTCTTTTCTTTTTTTCGTTTTTTTTTCTTGAGTGGATTATGCATATTAAAAGGTGGAGGAAAAGGTGACTGACGGAAAAAGATAAAAGGTGTTTGATTTCTTGTTGATACACTTTAGATCCAATTGTTTTCCTATTAACCGGGCCTATGCGAAGGCACAAATGGGAGTAGAAATTAAAAATACACATTTTTTCAGTACTCTAATCTAGACTGGCGCCGGGACCCTGCTGCTCATGAGCGTTATTCATATATAAATTCCGAAATATTGAAAATAAAAACTGGAAAATACGAAAGAGGAATTAATAAGCGGAATGTACAAATAGTTAATGTGGATACACGTTGACATATTGCAATGCGTTGTATTGCATGCAAATGCAAGTAACAAAGTATGTTGTACTATGCATAATGCATTGCAGTTTCACTGCCACTACAAAACAAGCAAGCAGGTAATAAAGCGTATGATGACATTATATACAGATAGTTAGTTGGTGTGAATTGCATTGTAATTGTAGGGATGCGCGCGGATGGGTGATATTTACTTCGAAAAGAAACAGGAGCCTAGAATTCATTGCACTTGACTGAGGATAGTGAATGATGACGATGATGATATTATATGGCTTGCTGTGAGTTAAGGAAATTAGTTTAATCTTCCTTAAAAATATGCCTTTTTATTGCTTCCTCCTCTCTGCTTTTTTTTGTTGGAAAACCAACAAACCAACCACACATAAAAAAAGTGAGCAATGTCACTTGACTCCTTTTTGCAGTGAAGTGATGAATACTAAACTAAACTCAGAATTTTGTGGCAAAAGAGACACTGTTGCATTTTGATTGTATTTTTTATTTACATGTATTTACAATGGCAATACATAGTTCTGGCGGCGGTGGTGGTGATGTATGAAATGTGGAACCCTATTATAGCTAGCTAACCAAGCGTCATGTCATCGTGACTGATCATGATCACCACGCTTTGCTGCACTGACTGATGTGCTTAATTGCCCTTTAGTGTTCGGAATCCAATCCCGATATCGGATTATTTTCCGATCCAATCCGTTCCGACCTGAATCTAATCCAATATTGGATCGGAATTGTAATTAGCATATCGGATTTTATATCGGAATATCGGATCTGATATCAGATTGGAAACTTTTTCTGATATCGGAATATTTCCGATATTTTTAACATGCTCCAAAAGCCATAAGGGAGGCAGATTTTTGGGATTTATACCTTATGATAGTAATAATTTTAACCATTCCTGATTGCCTACTCCCTTATTAATGCATTTACCACTTCCAATTCAGATATTTATGGTTGGTTGAAGTGGCATGTTCTTCCATAGCCAAATCAGAACACCTATTTTCAGATGTGCACGATAATATATTCAATGAAGCATTTAGCACGATTCATTCCAGAAATATAATAATATATATTTCACTATTACACTACCTCATTATTAATTTAATAACTAATTACTTCTACGTTTCACGTCCAACTGTCCCTTCCGTAACATTTTCCCTTTATAAAGTGTTTGATTAAATTTACAAAAGTTTTGCCATTTTTTGCATATAGGTTAATTAAAATAATTGGTTTAATTAATTAAAAGTATATACTACAATGACTTTGTTCATATGAATGAAAATACATAAATGTGTATAGCGGTTGCATTTAGATTGCAGTATAATCCAGATTCTCATATAATGTATATCCAATCACAACAGCTGGTAAATTTCTAT
>JAHZMV010002808.1:0-11273 GCA_027743765.1 Coecobrya sp. COE2 | reverse complement strand
CAATGTTAGAACGAAATGCTACTGACTATTTGGTGTGAGCGTCTTAGATGATGAGCCACATGCTGTTGAGATACGGGGCTGCGATGTCTATATGTACCTGTTGTCACGGTTTCTCTGGAAACATCCAGGGATGCAGCATGGACTGTGGTGGATTGGCGGCGGTGTGTTGGCAAACTTGGCAAGACTTGCTGACTTCTTTATTTTTTTCTCAATACCAGGAGAATAGACGTGCTGCCGGGCAAGAGCCTTCATCGGAAGAATGCCCAGGTGGGCTTCGTGGAGCTGCTGCAGAATTTGTTGCTGGAACTTGACAGGAATCAGGACACGGATGCCCCACAGAATTATTCCTTCATTGATGGTTAGCTCTAATCTGCGGATGAAATAACGCTACAAATCTTCATCTTTTTCATTCAGTTTAAGTGGCCATCCATACAAAACCAGTTGAGGGACCCGGCTGAGTACGGAGTCCTTAATTATGACTTTGAGAATCTCGTACGCAGTCACAGGAAAAATTTCTATTTGTTGGGCTGCCACATAATTGACACAGGATTCATGGTAAGGAATCTTCTCTTTTTATTGGTGGCGGAGGAGAAGGGAGGCGAGAATGAGCGTCTGCGTTGCCATGGTCCTCGAATTTCCTGTAGATAACATCATAGGTAAACTGGGACAGGAATGGATTCCAATGGTGGATACGAGTAGCAACTAATGGTGGGAGTTGCGACTTGCCCGAATACTTTCGCTCGGTGTCGGATAAGAGTTTTGACTCAAATGCAATTGGGGGCTCGAAACTGCTGTCTTCTCCTTGGAACATCACCACTCAGTGTCCTTTTGGGGAAGCATCGCAAGAGATCCCTATTGATTTTGTGGGGTCATAATGTGCGAGTACGGGGCTGGAGATGAGCCGCTTCTTGACTTCCTCGATGGCTGTTTGGCAGGGCTTGTTCCACACAAAATTAGTGTTTTTCTTGGTGAGATTATAGAGGGGCTCACAGAGGGCGGACAAATTCTTCACGAATTTTCCATAAACTTTGACCAAACCAAGGAATGACTACACTTCCGTAACGTCTGGAATATGTTAGATGGCTTCGACTTTCTTCTTATTAGTTTGAATTCCTTCTGATGAAATCACATGACCCAGAAATTCAATACATGGTTTATTGAAATGGCACTTCTGAGGGGACAACTCGTAGTTGTGCTTCGTTCGTTGCAGAATGATGCGCAGTTGCTTGAGTTGGCTGCTGGTCTCAGGGCTACCGGATAAAACATCTTCAGTAAACGCTGCAGTTTTGGGGATGTCCTTGAGCATTTCGTCCATTAATGCATGGAAAATTGCCGGTGAGGAGGCAATCCCTTGTGGGAGGACATGGTACAGGTAGAGACGACGGTGAGTATTTATTACAATAAATACTTTGAACTGCTCGTTAGCCGCGACACATACTATACGTTTTACTTTTAGCAATGTTTTATTTCAAATTTTATTAAAATAACTGGGAAATTTCATGGATTTTCTCGCCGCCATCTGATATTTATCTGTCGCCCAAACACTATTTAAAATGTGGAAGCTGCAGCAAGTTCTAACAATACGCTCTCATAGTAGAATTGCATAAAGCTTTGTTTCTCGGAAATGGTTAGTATATAACAGAGCTCATTTATAGTTTCTATTTTGGCAATGCTTTAAACATGACATTTTCATTTCTGTTGTTCTTCTTCGTGGTGTTATCAAATGAGGGTGCCCGAAGTCAAATTCATCAAACTGGTAAGTAAAATTTATATATGAACCATTGATAAATATTTAAAAACTATGTATTACACTTAAGAAAATATTAGCACCCACATTAGCCTATACATTTTATAATAGTGTCTAATATATGCATACAATTCAACCGTTCTTGGATAAGTCGTAGTATTCCAGTTCCCATTTTACTTCTGAACGATAAGTATTAGTTTTATATTGTATAAATTCGTGAGTTTAATTAGTAATTAATCATCATGAAGAAAAGATGCTCTATCGCATATTGCTGCAGGCAGATCAAGTGTATGTAAAGTGGAGAACAGTTTCAACCGCCGAACCGTTTTAATATTCTTACTATGCCCATTGCTATCCATTATGAATAGAATGAGCTTAGTGTTTGGCGGTTGGGAATGTTATCTGCTTTACACACCACCGGCAGATCAACCAGTTAAATAAGGATTAATTGCATGTTGCATTACAACAACAAACAAAACGATACATATGATTACTGTAAGACTGCATTTGGAAATTTACAAAAAAAATTATTATGATTAACTTACATTGTAAAACCACGAATGAGTATAACACGTCATGAATTCTGGTAGCATAGTAAAGATTAGAGTGGTAACGTGATGGGGTCTGTTATAAATGTGGCAAAACTTTTTGTTGTGTTAGCGTTTTAATGGTCATGATTGACGTAGCGGTACTGTGATAATGCCCATCTTTGTTGCTGCGGTAGTTTGGAAATGGCCATAAATGGCAGTTCCGTGCTAATAGTCCTGATGGCGGTATTCTAATAGATGCGAGCCTGAAGAAATCATACACCTAGCTCAGCATAACAGTAGATTCTTGATGGGCAGGACAGTACACGGTCACTTGAACATTGTTTTGCAGGGAGCTAGTTCGACACCTTTCATACAAACATATGGTTCTAATTTATTACGATTTTATTATTTATTGGAATAGTGGATCCCGTGCTTCGGATTTGAAATATATTATGAATTATCTTTTTGATTTTTGGGGACCTATTGTAACAACATGTCATATTAGAATTTAGCAGGGTTTATTTTAGCATTTGATTTGAATGCTATGTGACTGAAAACGCTTATGATGCTGGTTTCCTACATTTTAAAAACTTGACCTTTTAACCTTTAATGACCCCTTTTGGCAAACGGTCAATTATAACCTTTATTTGGTGTAACGTTTGATTTCCATGTAACTGATACCCTTTATCAATTTGAAATGTCGATGAAATAAAATTAGGCTTGTGAGTGCAGGTATCAGCTTATGAATAGCGTAAAGATTTGATAATGTTCACTGTGAATTTGTGTATTGATACCAAACATGAATTTTTTAAAAGTTACGTTCCGTTAAAACCAAAATAATTGGTTTATAAACTTCAGTTATTGTTATGTAAGGAATGTTGTTGTTTTTGACGTAGACTTTGGTTCGACAAGGTATTTAAAATGTGGATAAATCTACTCGTTCAATATTACATTGTACTCACCTATTGCTTAAAACAAAAATCTCAACGACGAAAACTGATGTTCATATGCAGTGATTCCATTTTATACGATCGTTAAGAGAATCTTATATTAAATACCAGACTGTTGTTTCTCAAATCTCCATATATGCACTTGATTCTGTAATGGTAATGCTCGACAAGCATTCCTTTTGAAAATACCCTGAGATAAAATAAAGCATATCCATCACTTAACTCTCTTGAAACGCCGAGTAAATTTATTAGTGTTATTGCATAACAGTATCAGTAGCATAAATGAAAACGTGGCATCACGAGAATAAATTCAAAGAAGCGTAAATTTCTTATAATAATCAGTTTGAATAACTTGCAGTGATAATAATATGATCGCGATCAGGACTTACAGAAACCATTAAACTACACACAACAGTTGCAACACAAATATATATAAATACACTCGGTAAATAGTCTAATCATAAGGTTAATTTAAATATAAGAATTTATGCAATTGTGTGCTGTATCGAACAGAAAATTTCAGCTATTTTCATATTAAACAATAAAGATGGTGCCGCGTTTTCTCATGTTTGCTAAACGGACTTTCCTCAATCCTCTAAGGCTACCAACAATTCACTGTGCCACTGATACAAATATATTGTCAACTAATACTCGAAACACTCCTTTCCATTACAGATTGTTCATCTGATAGTTATCCATCGATGCATCTAATTCATGTACGTTCAACAAATTATTTGTACACACAAACTAATGCAAGGGTTACTTCCGAGAAAGCAAGCCAACTATGTAGTGGATTCGGTTTGCTTGACGCAAAAATTAATACACGCAATGAACTCAATATTCTGGTGTCGCACTTTGAAAAAGGTAAGTCATACCATTCTGCCTATATTTAGATTTTACAATATACTCAATTACTCCGTCTTGACCGCATCCCCTGATGTGAGTAATCTTTCTACGTTAAAAGATCATCGAATGGGTTGTAGTTAACTTTTGCGGTTAACAGGTTATGCTGGTGTCAATGTGGGAGTTTAAGAAACTGGGTTAACCTAGAGCTGAGGGTTTTTAACCTAGTATATATTGGATAGATGGTCAAAACTGTGAGACATATATAATTTAAGCACACCAAAACAAGCAAGCAAAAACCTTATCAAGAGGTTTGCAATTTTATTGCTGTTAGCGAAAAACGTTTTAATTCATGTATTTCCGCTTTCTATTATTTCAGAACTATTTAGTTTGGTTCTACAAAACCAGAATGAATATCATATTCGAAATCGTTTGTAATCTGCATAGCCTAGAATCGGTAACTGACAGTTTGAAACTGTTCCGGATTTGTTTCATTGCAGGGTCTTCCAAATACTATGAAGCGTACTATGAAGCTGCAAATTCGCCCGTAGTAGATGTAACGATAATTGACTATTACTTATTGATCAAATACAAACGCTATCAAACGTAAATACTCACAATTGCCAAATCTTACATCATTTAAAGATAGGTAAATAGGAATAATACGCAAATATTGATTATCGTAATACCATTTTGTAAGTCATAAATATAGATATACATTTAATCTACTAATAACAATCAGGATATTATAAGAACAATAATTCACAAATGTTAAACTGAAAATTTTCATTGCACTTTCTTAGTACAAACAATACAGAACCTAACATATTTCCGGCAGGTATTCCTGTTAAAACCTAACTAATAGTAGGATCTGAATTTACGAATTACTCCCGGTTTAGCACATTGTAACACAGATAATGGTTTTGAAAATTTGACGTAACTGAAATTGGTCTGAATTAAGATGTGTACTTTGCCTGTTCCGCTGCTTATCCTAATAAATCACTGCTTGAACTTGAGGTAATCCAAATATTTTTGGGAAGAAGAATTTTGATGCACCAGTCATGTTCTCCGTCTGAAGTAATTGATTCTATGCCCGGTACCAATTCGAATGGCTAGCAATTTCTACATATAACCGATTGTCGTCAGGTTGATTTGTCTCCCTATGTATTGCAGATATTACTGCCTGAGCAAACCGTAATTCCGTAAAATACCTATTCATCTTATTAGCATCTATGATTTTAATCAATGATTAAGCTTTTTTGAATTTCAAAGGGGTCGTTTCATTCAGTACAGTCCAAAGGTTATCTGAATTTAGATTCCCTACTGTGCAGCTATTTGGGCATCATTTTTGATGGACTCCTTTACACCTCTTCTGTAGTACTTCTCTTCACTCTTGTTGTAGAGTATTTGTGTCTGTCTAAATATTCTTGTGTTGAGTTGACCGTTGTTTTGCATGTCTCTTTGTTTTGACTGTTGCCTCCTGTAAAATATACATATTATTTTACATTATGTTAATCATTTAAGCACAGTGAAGCTGTGCTCGCACAACCTTTCATGTAACTTCATCCTGAGGTCATCTCTCATTCCTAATTCTGCTCTCTCAGAATAAAGTCAAGAGTAAAACTAACTCTCCCGTCTTCCTCGCACCACTCATTTATTTCTAGCAGTAAGACTGCCTCACATCATATCTTACACCCCCAATCAAAATCTTAGAACTAAATCCGAAAATTAGCAACAAGAGACATAAAAACTTAAAAAGAAGGACCACTCCCTGGCTTGGAGAAATGTTGACTTCCTGTAGGCAAAGGATATCAAGTCTATGCAAAATATCAATGTTAAAAAGACAATGCTATTACAAAAAACAATGACTTTATTAACAAGCAACTTTGTGTTAACAAGTTGTGTCTCTGGTCTTCACGACGATGACTTCGTCGCTAGACCCTCAAAAACTGACTGATAACTTTTACAGAATTTCTCGGCTATTTATACTATTTCCTCGTAGGCAACGAAGGTCGAAAAAAGGTCAAGAAAAGTCTACACTTCAAACATTCGTTCTAAAAATAGAAAGAGAACAAAGAAAACAATTAACATCTTTCATGAGCAGCGAAAATTAAACAAATGAAAGTCGACCTTCAATCTACACCGGAAGTTACTTAACATAATATAATGGAGGAAAGAAAACCTCCATGATTTACAAAATTATTCAATAGAAAAAGGCAAATTATTGAATTGAGAGAGTTTAACAAAAAATACTGAAATATTTTATCCTAATCTTAAAAACGGTTGCAACAATGATACTAATTTTTAAAAAATATTTCACGATTTGCGTACGCCTTGCTTAAAGTCCTGCAAGTATTTTTTTAAAAATATATATCCATGGTGGCCTGTTGCACGCAGAGCAATGAACATACAATTAGATCGTGAAAATTAAATCAAATGGCATGTCAATTGAATATTCAAAACGATCTCACAAAAATGTCCATTTCTTGCCAAGCTGAAGGGAATTTATTGAATATCCCTTGTCACAAACGACTTGACATGAGACTAACTGCCAGATAATAATATCATGGATGCCTAAAAATTAATCGCCACCTTGCTGACAAAAATACCAAAATATCCCTAGATGAAACACGAATCTTACTAAAAGGCACCGATCTAGCATTTAGTCGGTGCACCTCACAAGCTGCATAACCTCACGACCTGAAGAACCTGACAAGCTGCAAAACCTCAAAACTTTAAAAACCTAATAGCTGTAAGTCCTCATCATCTGCATAACCTCACAACCTGCATAACCTCGCATCCTGCATGACCCCACAACCGGCATAACGTCACAACAAGCATAACCTCAAAACCCGTGGAACCTCACAACCAGCATGTCCTTGCAACAGGCATAACTTCACAAGCTGCAGAACTTCAAAACCTATGTAAAGTCACAACCTGCAACACCTCACAATGTTGTAGAACCTGCAGAACCCCACAAGTTGTAGAACCTGCAGAACCCCAGGTTTAGCAAGCTCCACCATTACATTCTGTATCCTAGATTTGTGAAGATATATGTAAGACTGTAAATCCAATATGCCATTTCTCCTTTCCTGAACAATTAGTTCATATGCGAACGTTCCCTCATTGGCACTATGCCAATGTTCCACACATTTCCATAGGGGTTAGATTCAATTTCAAGTGAAGTTTGTTGGTAAATGGTGTTCATTTATCTAATCATGATCTATACATGTTTTCAAGCTTAACAGATTCCCTAAATACAATGCATCCATTAAATTTAAATTAAATCCAAGTGTTCTTGGGCGTCGTCAAAACGAACAACAAAATACCACAGATAATTATCCAGTGGTGAGCATCGATTTCAATGATAAGACGCAGGTAAAAACCTTTTGGAACAGCTGGGTATAGCAAAATATTCTGCGTTGTATGTTTAAAAACGTTGTTCTCATCATCACTGGATCAGTACTTAGTAGACGATTGCATAACGGAAGCACCCTGCGACTTTGAATAGTCGTTTTTTTATTTGTTATTTTTCTCCTTATTTTCGTGGTAGCCAGCATTTTGATACAAATGCCATCAATGCTACAACAAAAATACGTAATCTAGTTACCATAAGTCCTTTTTATGTTATACACACAGAGAAAAGACGCTACAAAAAGTTGCCAGGAAAATTAAAAATATTGTCCTATTACTGAATATTTTATAACTGGTAAATTAATCACTCTGTTTAGTCACCTCATGAAGATATTTTGAATCGCTGCAATCAGCTCAGCTGCGATCTACCTTGCGTATGATATTTAGATTTCATTTAGTTGTTATTTTGAAAAATATTTGAAGTCAGTGAATTGCAATTTACCTTGACTAGGTAATGCGTAGTTATCAGAACTACACTAAATGCTTGAATTCCTATCAGGTGCCTGTAAATCCCCGCGTTTGATACTCGTTGTGTTTTGCTTGCGACATTACAAATATTTCCAGGTGGAGCTTTTATTGGATTTTGGTGTTTGTAAAACATTTCTAGGAGGATAAAACTAACTGTCGTCGTTTAAGCGGAGGATTTGGAACCATGTTCATCCAATAAATTGTATCCTTAATATTGTAGCCACATATTAATTATAGTGGTAATTAATTATTATTCTGGAGTAAAAAACGATAAGTATTTGTTATCACTTCACAAATTCTGTTTGTTTGTATGCTGCATACTGACATAGACATGTGTTAGGTGCTTAAATAAATCGGGTAGCCTACTATTTGTTCCCGGTGCCGCTTGCAACGTTTTGACTTATGGCGATATAAATCAAGCCATAGTGAGGAGATTACACTATTTTCTCATTAAGCTCATTGAGTATCTTCTCCTTGTGGGTTCCCGCCCGTGAGTTGTGACATATCACCAGACCCATACTGTTAAACCCATCTAACAGTAAGCGCTATTACGCCTATGATGAGTGGCGCCTATACGATTAACGGCGACTAGCTCCCAAAGGACACAATGACTCTTATCCCCCAGAGGTTCATATATTCAAATTAGCTGCTGGAAATACTGCATAGGAGCTAGCTCCTGAACGATGAAAGTAGCAACGAGGGGCCGGTACTCTGATATGTATCTTGCGCAGTGATTCCAAACCCAACATAATAAGTTTAGAAAAAAACACATTGTACCTTGGAATTGTTTGATTTTTCGAAAATTTATATTCCCAAATATCCCTTGCAGTCGAAAGTACCCCCGATGGAAAAATTAATCCTGATGGGCAACAATATCCCTTAACACCATGGTGAGGAAAATCCAAAATATCCTCGATGACTAAATATTTCCTGAATCCATAAAATAGATGGACGATAGAAAAACTAATCCTGATGGTCAGAAATATATCTGTTGACTCAGGCAACGGCAATTATCACTTTGCATATTAATAAAAATTTGTATATTTCATGCTTGCTCTCCGTTGATATTTGCATATCTGTTGTAAAACCGGACCAAACATAATGTTCCAAGTCGAATAAAGTAGAGACCACCCAGAGCAACAGGATGACAGGATCCACAGCTGACAACATTACGCAACAGTTGTAACACCCAAAACGGAAGGAACGCTTTGTGAAAATACTAATATTTATATTTATGAACAATTCAATTCTGAACTCAAAAAACCCAAACGGGAATATGGGTCCAAGTTAGTCATGAGTCGACTTTTCCCCCCAATCCATTTGACGTTTAACATGGAAAAGTGAAAGTTTACAAAGGGAATATCTTACTCAAATTTTTGAAAAATGGACTTTTTATTCAAAATATTGTGACCACGTGTGAATAGGCTGTTCTAATATTAATAATTTTAACACTTTAATAAATCTTTCGTATTTATCTGGTAGTTGTTCATCACTTCGTTGCCATGGTGAATTTTGGAAAATTTGAGAAGGGGGACCCTTCGATGAATTTCACTTTCCCATGTTAATGTCTTAAGTATTGTTGGGGAAAGTTGACTGGTGCGTAATCCTTGTGAGTGGAGTTCGGGGGTTTCCGTGGTGCCGGTTTTTTTCAGTAACCACTCAACAACAACATCGTCTTATGTCGTCCACTTTTACTACCGAAAATGCAAATACTAATGGACAGATGGCAATAAATAAGCGATGTTTCATTCATTCGTAAATTAACAAAATGTAATACTGCACAAAAGCTAAACCAAACTAACTTTAATGATAAAACATTTAGTTGTTTGGCCCATTCGATGACAACTATTTCCTAGACTATCTATGGTCGTCGTGTTTACATTCGCTGTCTATGTTCGCTCAGCATGTTGCAGCAATTTTTAATTATAAACGCACATTTGTTTCTTACTTGCAATTTAGATACAGGATTCCAATCCCACGATATTACGCTAAACCTAGGACGTCCGCCTAATTCTTCAAACACGTATCGTGAAATGAAGTTTTCGTTCTTCGATCTTGCCGGTGGGTATTATTACGTAAGTTAACGAATAAATTCGAAGTAACACATTTACAAGTGCTATTTTGATTAGTGTTCATTTTTGGCTAAAAAGGTTGATTTATTTATTTACAAGTGCTATTTTGTAGTGTCAATATGATTCGTATTTCAATATGATATTTTTATACCATACGTGGGAATTCTTACAAGTGTCCCTGCGACGTAATTTTCCAAATGTGCCATGCTGATGGAAATCTCCAAAATATCCCTACTTTTTCCAAAAAGTCTTTACTTTTTTCAAAAAAAATCCTACTCGCCAAGTTGACGGCAATTTCCAAAATATCCATACTTTCGTCCGAAAATATCCCTGCTGGATGGCCTTAAATCCCCGCGGCGCCGTCGCTGCATCGCGTAAGAATTTTCATGTACGTTTTAAACTATTGCAACTTGAGTTTAAGCATAATTTTAAACTTTTGATTCTAGGGTTAGTAAAACTTTACATTCCGAATATGATTCCGTTGGTACTGGCATAAGTAATAACTCGATTTTTTATTAATAAATATTAACGCATGCAGGGAATTCTGTATGCTCTCCGCATAACTAACCCGCGTACCGCACAATTATTTCCACCACGTATCCTGTCCTTTGGAACTAAAATCACCTGATTTTAAGGATTTTAAATCCCAAAACTAACTAGGTTTGATCCGAACGTCATTATATCAACGAAGCCAAAAAAAGGATTTCAAAAGGACACGATTCGCAGGCTTATCCAAATTAGCGGCGACTATAGACAAGTGCACTTCTAAGAACGACTTGGCATCCTGGATACACTCTTTACTTTCCCCTGCGTATGCCTTTACGTAACTCAAGGAAAGGAAAATAAGACTCCAACAACACTAGTGAAAGCAAATATTAACGGGATCATCCTATTCTGCTAGCAAATTAAAGTAAGGAGACTTACTTTTCTCGCAGAGTAAAATCCATGGTACTGTCGATGTAGTATGAAAGGGACTTGGGAATATACAGTATCAAAACATAGTCCTCAGACGATTCATTGGTTCCAATGGACACCGCTACGTTTAAAAAACTTCGAGCAAAACTCCCAACAACTTAAAAGCAATTAGGCTTTCCAGCTCCTGCCATCGATGATAAATCAATTTGGAGTTTCCCAAACGGATGGTTTCTGTCCACTGTAACGTGCACACCCTTATTTTAATGAAACTATGCAGTTACCGCCCATATTTTGTGAAATAGCTTGAATAAATGATTGGGAGAGCAAATATTTT
>JAHZMV010002807.1:0-12892 GCA_027743765.1 Coecobrya sp. COE2 | reverse complement strand
GGAAATTACAAATTACGAACACTGGGATTTCCCGGTGACACCCAACATTCAACGATGAACGATTACAAAAGAGAAAAAGTATATTAACGGTACACTACGGAGTTGGCAGTGAACTCTTGTCACCCTTTCCAAAGCACTCCACTACCGACCTCTGACCTGTCACTTTCACTTGACTACTATTAAAATCCCAACGGATTACTATGACGTTGCGGTAGTCGCGCGGTCGTTAAACTGACAGACCACGGCTCAAATTGGATCTGTCACACTTTTTCCAGTTATCTTCGTTACAGTTCCAAACACCAAGTTCCCAGCTATTTCCAGGTTCCACAATGCGTATAGTTCAGCCAACGACTAAAATATACACAAAAATTGAACACAAAATATTAGGAAACATTTTTTAACATGAACAATAATTGTTATTCTGTTTATCTTAATAACCTCAGTATAATGTCCGTGTTTTACTCACCTGCGTCAAGTTAATATTTTTTGCGACTTAATGACTTTTTTTACTCACGACAACAGTAACAACTTCGTTATATCATATTTTTTTTACACATAACTCATTAGCACAAAAACCGATTACCGATATTGCGCTGCAGTTCATGTGATTTATCTAATCTGGCAGACTAACAAATTCAGGGTTTACACAGTCATCATTTAAAAGTATAAATGTAATTAATGAAGAGTGACACTGCACTGGTGTAGTAGTTGTGAGAGGATTTGTACTAGAAAATGTCCTGTTTTTTTGTACTTCTTCTGAATTTCCTTTGACGTCATCCACAACAACAGAACATCATCTCATCTGTGTGCACGCTGCTGCCGTTGTACAATACGCTAATACGCTGCACCTTCCACACACACTCAAGCGACCAGAGTGAGTAATGGTGCACATGCACACGCAGAGATCCCTGCATACTCACTCTGCACACTTGCTTAGGCAGGTAGTCAAGAGTAGATTGGATTACTAAACGGTAAAAA
Source organism: Coecobrya sp. COE2 (assembly GCA_027743765.1). Lineage (NCBI taxonomy): Eukaryota > Metazoa > Arthropoda > Collembola > Entomobryomorpha > Entomobryidae > Coecobrya > Coecobrya sp. COE2. The sequence goes on along the minus strand of JAHZMV010002807.1, from coordinate 11,914 downwards.
AAATGTTATAAAGCTTGTCATGCATGTAATCTGAAACAGAAACTGGAAAAATATTATTTTTAAGGAGTTAACAAGATTTGATTTTGTTAACAAGATAAAGTTAAGAAAAAAAGCACAATTTTGGAAAGGTTTGGTGCATGACAGTAAACCAATGAAGATTTCGTTCATGTTTTCTTTCATACGTATTATTACACACACATACAGTCAGAAATACATATAAAAATTATGTTTGCAGAAGTTGTTCTCAATAATTATTGCCAACTGCAAAATTTGTTAATTGAATATGGTGACATGAGCACTAGTCGGCTTTGATAATTGATTCCATTTTACATGTATTCTGTTTTCATGTTCGATGATGGGCCAATTTTAGTTTTTGTTTGGTGGCCGGCGAAAATGAATGGTAATTTAATTAGTGATTAAAATTGGAATCATTGTAGCACATACAGTTATAATATTCAATTTGGATTGATTGAGAATGATGAGAGAAATTTCATTGTGCGTAATTTGCTGCATTTAAGTGGGCAAAGATGCAGGTCTCAAAGTGCCCCAATATGGAAACATTTTATAGTTATGTACTCTCTTCTCATTGTCAGACAAAATTTTGCGATATCCCCGACTTCGGACTCGGACCTGACAATAGTTTAAACTCTTATTAAATAATTGTTTCAATCTCCATTACACATGTGGCAGTAAATTATTAAACTGTCCCTTGTTGGTTTCGTGACCTTTGGACAAGAGACTTCCTGACTTGGGTCATAGTCCATAATTGGATCAACGGATCAGAAAAGTCATAATGCAACAGTCAATGCAACAATCATAAAGTACAGCAACCCATGCAACATAATTGCAATTAAGAATAAGCCAAAATACAATTACAAACTTACCCAAACTACATACTACCCAGGACTAAAATCCTAAATAATTTTTAGTTACATTGTCAGTCAGTCAGTCACCTTCATAAACCGGATTATAATTGAGTTACACAAAAAGCACCATCATAAGAAAAGAAAATAGTTACACAATCTCAATACGAAAATAGAAAAAGCAGAGGAGTACCTTGTAACCTTTTTTATGCTTTCTTTTCTCACAGTAGCAAGTTCAACTTGAAGTCTTGAAGTGCAGAGCATTCTCCTTTCACATAACATCCTCGTTGCAAAATAAGCACATCATTCTCTGAGCTGCTTTCTTGCATTAATTGCAAAGCCATATTTATTGAACGTGATTATATATGACCGTTTATTTTATCCACTTATATAAGCAGCAAACCTAGTCCGATCAAGATTTTCATTGTGACCTTGAAACAGACGGGAAGATACACATTTGGCTAGAATCGGAAAGGGAAATGATGAAAATATTATCGATTTGTTTGTTTCATTGCACGCTTCCACACAGGGCACACAGCAACACGACATGTAGGTTAGCCAGCGAACACACATTTTTTAAGAACAGATCAGAGTACAATAGGCTAATAATTTGGTTCAGTTATTATATTGCGTTAACTATTTTTTTTCTTCCTAAACCCATATATCTCAGTTAAAGTTTAATAGAAGAACACCGGAACATGTAGGTGTACATCATATTATTTATATGGATGTAAAATTGTACGCTTTTTAAAGGTAGATAAAGCACACATTCAATATCCACATGGGTTTCCCGTTTCCGGTTTTTTTCGCTTTCACCTGCTTTCTCTTTTTATTGCACGTTCCACACGTTTCATCACAGTTCATTTCCATGAAATGTACCGTACGTAGGGAGTTTTCTCTCTTCAACGGACTACATTCGCATGTCTGATGTGGATAACATGCTATCGTCGTGCATATTACATGAATGCCCTATCGCTCATCGCCCTGCACAACAAGAGGAAAGGATGGCTTATGCAATATACCACTTTCACCTAAGTTTGGTCACCAAAAATTTCCACATGGAAATACAAGCAGACTTTATGGATTAATGGTTTTTCCCATCATCACCTAAATTATGCATAACCAACCTATATATAGGTAATGGGTCACATTTTTTGTACTATTTCCCTCAATTCATAAAAATATCACGTACATTTACACATGCGTTTTGAGTTTTATATTTTTTTATTGATAAGATGTATATATGTAATTTGAAGTTTCATTATAAAAAATGTATTTATTTTTTCATCCTTTCGAGCCAGTCATAATACAATGCATTTTATGAATGTATTTTTTTAATATTTCTATACGTGTATAGTAATATAAGTTAATCTGCAGCAGCACATCACATCTTTCATTAATAGTAGTAAATGTTCTGCTAGTAAACTATACACATGTAATAATCTCGAGAAAGTATATTAATCCGAGTCATCCTTATCGCTACCGCTGCCCTTTCCACGACCTGCGCTTTGGTCGCTATCATCCTGTCTACTAGTTGAAGGTCCAGCGCCATCTTCATCATCCTCATCGTCAGACATTTTCAATGCTTTAGCTTTCTCTAGTTTCCTGGCTTTCATTCTGTCCTCAATATCACTTCCTTCATTTTCATCCTCGTCCTCATCACTAGAGTAAATGTTGGCCCGAGACTTTTGTCGAGGATTTTGGCCAGGTTTGTAACGATTCTTAATGGCTGACAGGGAAATCACATTTTCATCATCGTCATCATCAACGTCGCCTTCCAGATAGCTGGCGGATAAACCTCCGCGACTCCCACTGACCCTTTCTCTAACTCTTCTCTGTTTACTTTCTCGGCGGACAGAAGCTCGAAGTCTATCCTCCTCTTGTTTCATCATCTCTTCTCGTCGTTGTTCTGGATTTGATCCGACGGTTGACAGTACCTTGATGCCTTGCGTTTTTTGTGACCGGTCAGCTAAACTCAATGTCATTTTACGATGCGTAAACGAATCTGTTGAGTGAGGTCGGAAAGTTAGTTTTGTACGGAAGACGGCTTGGCCCTGAAGACCAGTTCCTTGACGAATGAAGAGATGGTTATGGTCACCCTAAAATTAAATGAAAAATTATAATTTACCACGTAAAACAATTTCAAGGTACGATTAATGGTTTTTTGTGAAAAGAAAATCCGTCTGATCCAGCTCCTGCTCTAGACCCAGCGTCTGACCTGGCATCTTCAGCGTCACCTCCTACGGCAGATGCTTTCTCAACTTCAGCATCACTGCCTTCGTCGACAACCATTTTCTATGGAAAATTTCATTATTACATTAAGAATCACGAAGAATTCCAACAACCAATCAACAGTAAGTAAATGATTGTTACGCACCTCTGATTTGTCGTCCACATCACCCAAGTCGCTCTTTTTGTCCTTGTCATCGTCTGATTTCATTTTTGCGTCACCGTCAGAATCAGAACTGGAGCTGATATCATCAGCATCTCCGAAAATGTCTGAAGCGTCTGCTTTAGATTTCTGAGTTGCTGACACAACAGATCTAGAGTCAGGCGATTCTCCACCAGAACCTGCAGATTTTCCAACGGTTGATTTTGGTGATTTAGGACTCGCACTGCCTCCTCCTATGAAAAATGATTATAAGTTTAAAATAACTTTATTAAATAAATGTTTATCAAGGTGAGTGTCTGTGCTTACTCGACTTTTTGGACCTGACTGATTTGGAACTAGCCCCACTACTCGACCGTGAGGATCTGGAGCCTGATCTGGACCTCGAGCGGGATCTGGACATCAAACATTAACGTTATTTTTATGAGTACTTTTGTTACTGTATAGATGTAATAGAAATACAACGAAAATTCTTGACCACTTTACCTTGATCTAGCAGGGGAGCCAGATCGTGATCTTGGCTTAGCATTAGTAGGAGTAGCAGAACGTGATCTGGATTTCACAGGGGTTGCTGAACGAGATCGTGACCTAGCTGGGGAGTGTGAGGCTGATCGAGAACGGGCTCTTTTGGGATCCGGGGATCGAGAGCCTGACTTAACAGACCCTGCAGGAGATCCAGATCTTCCACTGGATTTAGACCGAGAACGAGATCTTGACCCGGAACCCGATCTGAAATTTGTATTTTGACAGATTGAATATATTTTTGGATAAATAATTTTAATCAGTGAAACGAGCGGGCAAAAACATACCTTGATCCTGATGATCTAGAAGCAGGAGATCCAGAACGTGATCTGGAACCTGACTTTGCAGATCTCGCCGGACTCGCAGATCGTGACCTTGAACTTCTGGACCCAGCGCCAGATTTTTGAGAGCCTGCTGGGGACCTTGGAGAACCTGGAGGTGACACAGCCGACTCTGCAGGTGATTTAGGTGAGTCTACCTCCATCGGGGATTTAGGCGAGCCACTAGGACTTCTACTGTGTGGAGGACTTGCAGCTGGACTAGATCCCCTTGAACTTCCTGGCCCTACACAAATAATTACAAAAATCAGTACAAATCCATTTATGAATATGCCCATAAACAGTAAGAAAACCAATTGATTTAATTATATTATCATTAATAAATCAATAAACAATACCAGATCCACCTCCTGACGCTTCAGAACCGCTATCCGAGCCTGATCCAGAACCGGAATCATCATCATCCTCTGTCCCACTCCGATTTAAGTGACTTCGTCCCGGCATTTTTTAACGATTAACCTTCCAAAACCCCTTACCAACTTGCACTCTTTTTTTTATCTTATCTCAATAAATTATACAACAGCACAGTTTAAATGCCAAACTAATTGAAATCCAATGACAAACAACAAAGGAATGACTAAAGTGACTACGCCGGATATTTAATGACGCTGTTCAAAACACCTAAAAACACCTTAAATACTTCTTTTACCGTTCACTCACACTCCACCCACTTTGGCAAAATGAGCTACAAAAAGCTACAAACACCTTAAAAAGTGTGACGGTCAACTAATTAACAAGCCAAAATTGTTAACTTTCCTAAATAAAAACCTAGCGTAGCTAGTCAAGTGAAACCTCAAAACAAACCATTTTTGTAGCTGTTCATCTGGCACCACAGTTTGGGGCATTCTGAAAAAACCGAAAATGCTCACTGTGCCTGCATGAATGTGTATACATGCACTCTTCTACATAATCCTCGAAAAACGCAAAAAAGAAACAATGACAAAATGCGAAGCTCTTTCTTTGCATAATAATGACTTGTCTTAATTTAATGATTAATTAAACTTGCTTTTAACATGCATACAGTTTTTGTCAATGAGATTGACTTTCGATTTATTTTTGGAAAAGTTAATGATAGAATACAAGGTAAGTGACAAGCTGTTGAATGTTTTATGACATATTTTTCAACATTGTCCCTTCACCCTTTGTGATGTATGTATGATGAGATGACGCAGTTAATTAATTGATGCTTGTCGCTTTTTCCACAATGTGGTTTTTAACAACTTTCAATCAAGGAAAGGATGGTAATTATTGCAACCGACAGAGAAAAAACTTAAAGCTTTGAGAAATATGACTTCATCAGCAAAGCCAAATATATCTAATGCAACTTTAGAAAGCATAGAAAGGCGAACCAACTAGGTTGTATTCAGCTAATTCAATTAAGATTTTGAAATAAGTAGAATGTTTTAACGAATTTTGTATTCAATGGATTCTATTTTGATTTTATAGCCGATGCTCTGCAAATCGTTGGAACATTATAAGCCCCGTAGTTCCAAGGCTCTAATAATATAATCTTGAAAAATATGACAATGAACGATTTTTGGAATGACAATTATTTGTTATTAGATTAAGGACGCTATTTTTATGAGCATGCGGAAGTATGGATTTATTTCATTCATTATTACAAAATGTTCCAGGTTGCACTTTTGTTAGCTAATTTGTTGACTAATGCAAAACTAGGTTCATATGAACCCACACGTTTTGATTTATATGTATTTATTTACTAGTAACGATATCCAAGAAATAACATTATACCCTGAGGCTTTATCTTCTTCAATACATAACTGGACAACGTGCCTTTTTAAGTGTAACCCGAGATTAATCTTGGTGTCATAATCAATACATGCTCCTGTCCTGTCAAATTTTTGTTGTTAGGCAATATAATATGCAAGCTCACAAGTTTTAATGATCAAACCAAACGCATGACATCATTATCAAAAGCCGGCTAACGAAAACGAATGATAGCGATAACACAACAAGTTGCACAGCTAACAACAACAAAATTGTCGAGGTTAAAGAAAGAAACAGTTTTGAATTTGCAAAAGATAAAATGTCAGGTCATTTCATTCAACAACAAAATTGCATAGTGCACGCTGCAAGGCTTTATCACAACAATAATTCACTTTTGACTTCCCTCTAAATAAGCAATTTCACATTAATCTTCATTATAAATATGTGAGAATTAGAATTGCATCACTTGTTCTAGATAAATTGGCTTAAATGAAAAATTGTTTTGATGTTGGCATTATTATTATTTACGCTGGAATGTTTCTGTTGTTGTGATTAATTTATGTGTTGACAATGATGAATGCAACATTGTACAACGTTAGCCAGTGCAAAAATAGGTATGTGCAAAATCTCCATACCACGTGCATTTAGCTAATTAAACATAGGCATTTAAGAAAATACACAGTTAAACTTAATGTCTTTGTGACTGCTTAGTTTTCCTGTCTGTCTAAGTGGAAATTCTAAAAACGATCAATTGGTCTTTTAAAATCTGAAATTTTAAATTGTCATGCAAGCTATGTTGCTAATACTCAGAATATGAATCTTCAAACACGGAACATGCAGATTTACATAAGATGCAATATCGGAACATATCCGGAAATTAGTGTCGCCATATATCTAAATCTGTTTACATTTAATTTTTTTGTCTTATTACTAACGTAAAGTGTTTCGTCTCAAGTGACGTATGTTGTTTGTTCTAGGCCAATTTAATTCTAAAGCCACCATTGGTCAGCGACATGGATGAGGAGATGAAGCCTTTAATCTACATGAGCTGCTGCGGCTGGATGTTTATTTCAAACGAACGCCAACGCCTCCACAATTTGTGGTCTGTATTGGTTCCACAGAGATAATCATTCACAATTTTTTTCTTTCTGTCCACTATCTTTACTTGTCTTTGTCATCTGTTGTAAATCACCTTATATCAAACATATACATAAATTCAACCGTTTATGTGTCCATTTTTATCTTGGTTAGGCTTTTGACATAACTCTATGATTACACACACAAGTTACATGACATTTTCCAGAACATTCATTTTCTTCCCAGAGATAGCAAATTTACATAACGATTACATATTATATACATAATTGTAGTGATGTCTTATCACTAAAAAATACTAACAAGTTGTAAGATACTTAAGAAATAGGAAAGAAAGCCCATGATTGTTTCAGTAAAAAAATAAACTCTCTTATCATTCCCATCTACCAAATCAGTTCAGTTGTCTCTGTCCATCAAAAAGATGTTTTAAACAGTTTTTCCTTGTGCAATGGAATAAAAAACTAATTTACTTGACAGAGCTCACAGAGGGAAATGAAGACTATCAAGTTCCAAGAAGGAAATTAAGTGCAGAGAGAGATAATATGATAGAGAAAACGCTGCTGTCGTTGCTCTTTTTTTTGCTAGCGTCATACTTCCAAAAAAGGGGCAACCTGAAACCGGTTCCTTTTCTCTTTCTTTTGGTATAAGTTGCCTAATTGATCTGTTTCCTTGGGTTCATTGTCTTATCGAATTGGTGCATAACGACTGGCATTGTCAAAGTGTTATTTTTTGTTGGTAAAGGTTTACTTATGCAAGCATGGCGTGACGTAACATGGCTCAAGTACATTTCCCAGAGAAAATGCTTAATTTTAGAAAGTTTTCTGTCTCATCCGAGAAAGCTTTGTCATGTTGCAAATATTTAGAGTTACAAGTAACGCTGTATAATGTTTTCTAACTTTATTTAATGATTCGTAGATTATCTTATCCACGCACGTTACAATCATGAGTCATGAGACACATAATCATAATGATAGTTAAAATGGACTTGGCCGATCATGCAAGTCCAGCATGAATAAGTGATACTTTTTCGGAACTAAAACCAGATTAGAACTTTGAACTTCCAAACTTGTAAATTTGTCCTTGAGTTTGCATGTACTAAAATATTTGTACGTACGCTACGTAGGCTAGTGCAAGTTGATAGTTTAATTGCGTGTAAAATTAGCAGCAAATATGGTAGTTGTTCCACTATAAACTTATCCTTTTCAGTTGGAAGTTGATATATTTTTGGTCATCTTGTTGACGTTAGTGGTTCCTCATCCTCATTTGGGTTTGGCTTTTTTTTGTTTATATCCATTTCTCAGAATCAGAAGTTAATCAGTTTAATTTATAGTCGCAATAATAATTAAACCATATCATTTAAAATTGCCAAGAAATTATTGCACTTTGTGCATTTGCGTCATTCACGATTTGTCTCATAAATTTTAATTACTGCCGAGAAGAGACATGCAGGCTGCCAGCAGTTTAGTGGGATTCATCATCACAACAAAAAATCTCATTCAATCCATTAACCCATAGTCATATAAAATTATATATCCAAAGGACAAGGTAATTTGCCATCCAACCTGCCAACCTTTCAGGCGGACCTGTGAAATCTTTCACTTTATCCAAGAAAGGTCAGTCTAGTCACTAGTACGATTCATGTTGGTTGAAATGGTAGACTCATCATTAATGATTCATCAGTAAAATCTTATCAAAGCCAGTTACACATTCGTTTCATATTATTCATTTGTCTATTTCCGGATGGGGCATCCTGATACAAAATTGTTAGAAACTAGAAACCCTTTCCATAACCTTTTCCTCTTTAAAATATTCCTCTGTTCTTAACAAAAGATTTTACAAGCTTGAAAGCTTTAAATTAGTCAGCAATATAAAGTAATAGATTTGTTTGTCTTGTTTAATCTTCAAATGTTACATGACTTAAAAATAAATACGACCTTCACAACTTCTCCCTAATATTTCATGTCAACAGCACCAGTTCTAGAACCAGGCCGGGAATCGGGATCAGGTTTAGAGTTCATTGAATTTAACAGCAAGGCAATAAGGCTATAATGAACCATTATTTTATGGAGGACATGTTACGTACGTACGTCCATGGAGTTAGAAAGGATGACCATGCCATGCCATAGATTAAAATGACACCAGCATCAGCAGCAGCATCATCTTCATGCATAAATCTTCCCAATGATCATTCATCAATCACTTTTAAACACATTTAAGTTAATAATTGAAATATTTATGTCTCCTTACATCTCAAAAATATTCATGATATCATATCACTAATTTAGTTCAGTGTATGAATATACCTACATTTAAATATAACTGATGACGATCAGGATGCAAATCATCATTTAAGATGATGAATAAGTACTTTGGAAGGGGTGTAATCTAAATTCATCTGATTTAGATTTTTAGTTTATATAAGTTTATATTTTTTTCTTAGAATTTTAGCTCATAAAAAATTTAACTACCTTAAAATCTAAATCGCAGAAAAAAAGTTTATGTCCATAAAAATCCTTGGAAGGATGAGTCCAGTAATGTTAGCAGGAGTAGTGTTGACCTGTGGAAGAGAGGGAAAAGTTTAATAGTGAAGCATGTGATAATGATGAGAACATGATAAGATGGATGTTGGAAGGATTTTGCCCTACCCTTTTCTTCGGCCTTTTCCATTCTTTCGCCATTCACTTCAAAGAAAGTTGCCTAGTTTGCATGATTGCCGTATGAAAATGACCATAAAATTGAAATTATACGGATGACTTCTTTAATATCGGATCATCTCTCTCATCATGATTGTTCGCATAAAAAGAATGCTACTGCTTGATGACTAAACTGTGCATGCATTCATGTGAGAAATTATAATGTTTTATGTCAAGTTAAATACGACAAGACGATCATCATCATGATCATCTTCATATGACGCTACTTCTCTGGGCCATTTTTGGCTTATGCAAGCCATCCCATAAATTAATTCATCAAAAAATCCCTGCAAACCGCGCGTCTATGCTCTTCTGTGTCTCATGTCAGTTTTGGCCTAGCCCCTGGACACAATCAGAGTCAGTCGACCTGCACGTTTAACAGCCCCGTTCACTCCCTCACAAAAATTTCAATAAATTTGTATGCATCTGTCGCTCTTGTGGCGTAGTAAGTGATGGAATGAGTAAGTTAATAATAGTTCAAAACATTAAACTAGAATAATAGCCTATATATTTACACTCCAACAGCATATATCCATATACTACCCAACATTTTTTATATCAACTATACAGATCAAAGATGGAATGAATTGGACATAAATGATGATAATAATGACCATACTATATGCACACAACGCATCGGTATGCTTTTATAAAGAAAAAAATGCGCTGATGAAGATAATATGGCTTTCTTAAATGCGTAGTTTGTCTCTTGTGATTTCATTCAAAGGCTTCCCAGAATGAAAAAAAAAATTGGACATGGGATTGGAAGGATGATGATGATGAGTCTTTTGTCACGGCACCAACGCAATCAAATGACCAAATTTCTCTACAATTTTTCCACTAGTGACTAACTATACTACTTTACTACATGTGTCATGTCATGTGCAGCCAGTGATAGTAGTAAATAGTATATATAGTACGTTAATAAAAGATAACATTGTTTTTAGGTACAATATATTTATATAATTCATTGAGCATCATCAACTTGAGCATTTTTTTGTCCTGTTTACTCTTATCATGATGAAAGATCATCAGAGAAAATCTTTATGTTTTAACTGTATTTATCTCTCAAAGGAATATAGTTTATATGAAAAATCAACGTGGCTCTTTTATTGGAGTGGCGTACGTTTCCATTTACATGTGTGTCCTGTTTGTACAGTGACATCAAAGAAGCCTGAAAAAAGTCATAGTCTCCACCGCTTTCTTGGCTTTCCACCACCTCCTCAGGATAGTGAATGATGAAAGCGCTTCGGTTTCCCTATATAAATAAATAGAAAATGACGTGAGAAGATCAGTTTTGTTGTTGATACCGACCAACGCACACATACACACAAAAAATTGTCTCTCACGCAAAAATATTTAAACTCTTTTCTATCTCTTTTGAGTTAACTATCTTTCATATTTACCTTATTTGCTCAGTTTTTATCAAGATTTAAAAATAAACTGCGTTTTAAGGGAAAACATAGTTTTTTCTAGAAAAAAAGCTATTGAACCAGAAAAAGTCGTTAAAGAAAGTTTAACATTACACGTTTGAAATAAGACGCTTTAAAATAAAGCTCAAAATAGATTCCTTTGTACAAGTATTGTACATAGAGGCCGAAGAACAAGCTTCTTTTTCATTAAAAAAGGATAATTAATTAAACTTTTTTCTTGACGGATCATTAAAAAAAATTTTTAATCGTGGATTCCTTCTCGTCTTGATAAGAAAGAACATAATATAGAACATGAAAAGAGGGTGATAATTAGTTCATCCGAGCATCGTACCATATCCAAAATATTGACTAAATAATTAAAAGAATAGAGAGACATAATTATATCCACATATAATTATATATCGACACGTTCTTTATAGTCATTTTCTCTTCAGTCAGTGTTGTACAGATAACCTTTTAGAGAAAAAATCTCAAAAATCCCAGCAGCCAGTTTAAAGGTTATCACCGAGTGACCTAAAGTCACCTTCTGTGTTCTGCTGTAAGGAGAAAAATCCTGATAAAACTTCTTGACTTTTCATGAAAAGAAGTAACTCTGATTAATTGATTCGTATCCAAGATTATTCATATAACTACGGTGGCCAAGAGCGCGTGAGGCACAGTCTTGTAACTGGTAGCAGACCGAGAAGATCAACTTGAAAAATCAGGAAAGGACATACTAAATATAGACAAGAAGACGCATTCATCACATTTATCAGCAAAAGTGATCTTTTTACGTAACTTTTTTTTGGGGAAAAAAAGTTGAAAGTTCGAGAAAAAGTTTATCTCAAGTTTTTTTTGCATACGAATATGATTG
>JAHZMV010002806.1:0-12982 GCA_027743765.1 Coecobrya sp. COE2 | reverse complement strand
CTTCTAGATTTCGTGAGTAGTTCACGCACGCCATTATAACGTTGTCCATTTTTAACACACAAATTAGTCCGGAAACACTCTATCATCACATTATAACATAATTAACTCAGGGATGTAAAGTCAAACTAGTTTTATATATCCGTCCTTCCCACAAACCGCCATTTTAACATTTTTTAGTCACATTGCAACCTTTAAAAAAATTGCTTGTCACACTGACACTCCAACTCCAAAAACCACTCCGGAAACCGATGCGCCACCAAAGGATTCTTTGTCCAGAGGTCACTAAATGTCCATTATAATTCTCAAAAAGACAAATTCTCGGGTCCCGGACCACCTTGGAAGCTGGAGAATAATGGAGAGCAGGAAATAGTATTTTTTATGAATAGGTTGTATATTATAAGTCAGTATACCTGTGTGAGTATATTTGATAGTACCTTTGTGAAATCTTTCATGTATGTGCATATACTATATTATATTTTATCATTTTACCTACTCATCCAGGTAGTCACATCTGTTGTCTTTCTTTCCCTTTTTCTTACAAGAAAACTATTCTCTTTTTCAAGCATATATCCAATTAAGGTGAGTAAACTGACAAGGCTATATAAAGTATAAAGCGAAAAGGTAGTAGCATTCAATAACCATTTTCCTTACACACTTATATAGCAGCAATGCATGTATCTTTTTCTCCAGCAGAAAGTTTATTAACTTGGTTGGATATATTTTGATGTGCTTTTTTGTGCTTGCACACGAGATGTGTGAGTATTCGGCTTATCTTTTTTTAGTTGTATTTGTATATGATATTATATGCTTGTGTGTATATGGAGGTAAGTGGTGAATGAAGGCAAAAAAAATAATTACTGAAGTTTATTCATTCTCTTTGAGAGTTTTCTTTTTACGATAAATGACACGCACAAAATATAACATGATGTGGTATAGGCTTTACATTTTAAGGCAAGCTTCCTTCCAGCAAAGTGAGAAGATCATTTTTATTTTCAAGTGGGTTTGTATATAAAAGAAGGAGATGTGTGTATTTCTGTATACTATGTCCCTTGGCATGTAGGTATTATATTACTACATCTTTCACACTTTCATGTAAGCCATGAGAAAGCGGATGAATGTCCGTCAAAACTATATCCCATATAAAAACAGTGGAAAAAGAAGATAACATGCAGGAGAGGTAGGTACCTACCAAGGATAGCACGCCGTCAGTGTTCTATATATTATTATTTCAAAGTGTGGATCTTGTAGCGTGTCTTGAAAGATCTTACTTCACTCTCATTTTCTACTAAAATGAAAACCCCATACTCTACTGAACTTACAATGAGCATGCCATCCATAAGATGTAAAAATTTAAGCAACTCTGGAGGCAGAGCACAGTATATATGATCAACACAAGTTTTACTAGGGTTTCTCTGAATATATTTTATGATCTGCAATGCTTTGTGTGTATACTACTGTTTGACAACTGAAAAAGGAGCTCTTGCTTGTGCATGTACTTTACTATATTATATGCCTACGTAAAAGATGATGTTGAAACTTGAAAATGTTTATGATTAGAATATTCTATACACATAGAAGTGATGCTGCTACAAAGAAAGGAAATGTGCTTACTTTTAATGGTGCGTGTTTTTTGACTAGGTTTGTAAATCTTCCTTTTTTTAGAAAATAGATGATCATGAAATGACACTTGGGATTATAATGTCACTCACAACAATTCCCATTCTGAGAGAGGGTATAGATGTCTGTGTATATTTTGACTTTGAATTTGTTAGTTTACTTTTCATCACACACTCCTTGTCCAAAGGTAAAAATTACATTTTCAGGATGCTTTATATATATTATAAACCTACTACGTTATTACGACAGTCTATGTGTTATGCAATGCATGTGTGAGCATGAACATCGATTGCAAACAGACGCTCAAAGGGTAAAAAACCCTGTGTGTATAGAGCGTACATCCAGCAAAATGGACGAGATATGTATTTGGAGTTGTTGGGGTATACGGTGATGCTATACAGAGGAATGGCATGGTGTGGGATCAGAATAAGATAACTTGCATTGGCAATGCCACTCCAGTTTTAAACAGTATAGTTCCTTTGGTTGTTGCACTGAGAAGCTTGTGTAGCACATTCTGTATAAAAAGGTTACATAACACTTTTATTGACAGTACTGTCAGGATCGACAGGCAGACCTACCACGCACATGGATTTTTATCGATAATGAAGGAAGCAACCTTCCTGTTCGTTCCAGGCATATTAAATTGTCTTCTACGTCGTAGTGTCATCATGGATAACATTTTCTGGGCGATTGAATACGATGGCCTGTGAACCGGGTTCTATATAGGTTTTTTCTTCATTTCTAGCATTCAACTATGTACTTGACAAAATTGAAATTGACAACGAGATGATGGTTAAGATAAGGGATTACCGGATGTACACGGTATACATAATTTTCCATTGGAACTAGAAACGTAAAAAGCGTAATATCGAACTATATGTGCAAAAACTCTGAGGAGCGTAGGTTTGAATGTATACAAGTTTTTGTTAAAATTCATTATCGTGGTTGGAGTTGGTACTATCACAACTCTTTTTCATATTAGGTTGAGGAGGGATAGAGTCTAGATAAATGGTGTTTATGTAACTTATGTAACTTCAGCACTACTGATACTGATACGCATGCAGAATTTGAGATGGGGATGCGAGCGAAGTGAGCTAAACTTTGCCATGCATATGAAGCGGAAAGGCGAGTTCTTTGTTGCTAGTTTGCTTCCTCATGTATCAATTATTACATTATGCAAACATCAAACAGTCCATGAAACAAAAGGGATATCTTGAACTCGTAACACAATAATTACACAATGAAGCACAAATATAAAGTTTTTATTGAATATTGATTTAAAACACCTGTAACATCACAAACTCCCAAAAATACACATAAAATATATTTTATTATAACAGAGTTGATCTTGATTGGCCAACAATTGAAGGAACTTTCCAATTCCAAAAGGNCATTATGCAAACATCAAACAGTCCATGAAACAAAAGGGATATCTTGAACTCGTAACACAATAATTACACAATGAAGCACAAATATAAAGTTTTTATTGAATATTGATTTAAAACACCTGTAACATCACAAACTCCCAAAAATACACATAAAATATATTTTATTATAACAGAGTTGATCTTGATTGGCCAACAATTGAAGGAACTTTCCAATTCCAAAAGGTATAATAAAAAGTCAATGCTGTAATTCAGTGTTTGTAGGTAGTTCACAAATAAATGACAACCCATTTTGGTGAACTTAGGGATTTAAAATAATTAAACAGTACAAATAGAAATATCATACTTAAATGAAATAAACTGAAATAAATATTTATGTACAATGATTATAATAATGTTAAAAATTTGAATTTGAGAGTTTACATTGTCATACATATTTACATACAAACTGTTATATCTCAAAAACATAACACCGAAGAAAAAAGAGACTGCTTACATACATATTATGTCAGTATATTTCATCCAACTGTGACTAGAAGTAAGCATAAAATTCGGGCTTAAACAAAATTTGTGTTAAATTTCCATCAAGAAGGTACCAATATCATCATGATCAGGTAAACACATCTTAAACAATATAAACAAGTTACTTAATTAAATTATGAGAAAATTAAAATTTATAAAGTCTTAAGTAAAGTTTTCTTTCCATCAAACATGTACATGCAAATCCACTCGTAAAAAGGGAAAACAAACCCTGTAGAAACTTATAATTGTAATTTACACCTTAGGAAGTAACACACAGTAATGTAATTCGTGTAATTAATGATAAATATGGAAAATAGGTATTAATATACAATGACCCAAACTTTCAATATTTTATGACACAATTTCAAAATACACAGGTACTCTCTTTACTGCCACAGTTAAAATATAGTTACCTAACAGGACGTTTTCTCCATTTACCCCCAAAAAATTGCTTCATTTTCCTTTCTAAACTTTCTCTGACATAAATATACATTAATATTTTGCTACACAAGAGACGCAATTGCTTAAAAGCATTTTTGTGCTTTATCAGTACAAGAACTAAAAAATCAAGTACAAAATTATAGTGATTGAAATTACAAGACGTACAAAATATATTCATCATAATTGCGTGTCAAGACGATACCTACGTGAAAATTTGTTACGAACTTGGTGTGTTCATAAAGGTAAGCCTTCTGTGACACACGACATGATTACCTATTCCTAAATCCACACAAACTTTTTTGCTTTATTTTACAAGCATATTATTCCATATTTATAAATAAATCAAGTACAAACCCACTTTATTCTATATATCCTATCATCTATATTTTCCATTGTTTTCCACACATAAAAGTAGCACTGGTTTCAACATGATTAAATCAGTGCAAATAACGGATTGAAAACTCTAATATCCAGTGCTCTCTCTGGGGGAAAACAAAATGGATGACTGTCCACTGTGATTTGATGTATGTATAGATTCAATTAAAATACATAACATGAATATAATAATTTAACTGCGTAATTAAATACGCTTGACCTGAACATTTTCATTTAGCAGTGTACGCTGAAGATTGTAAATTTACAGTAATTTGTTCATTATCTGAAGGAGCTAACAACTTATAATAATAAACCTTTATTATTGATAGACGGTAGACCCTGCCTCAAAATATAATGACTGATACTGACTCCATATGCGTTGGAGTCATAGAATGAAAATATACTACTAAACATCAACAATTACTTATTATTATTGGTACCTATCATTTCAACGTGCTCCTGTATGTTTGAAAACCATACATTTGAAAGTTGGTCAGAAATAATTCAATCCAAAAAAAAGTAAAAGTATTTCATGCCATATACACCTCTATTACACTTCACATTATTACACTTCATGCGTTTCATTGTAGTAGTAGTTGTAGACATAATAATATCATAGTTTGTAAATAATTAATGAATACAAAGGATTCACTCCAACAGAAATGCCCGACAACAATGAAATCGGGAAATCTGATGATGCAACAAGGAAGAACTGCATCGTATAATATGTTTATGCAAACATTTTTAATATAATATGCACCCTTACACATATTTCGGTCTCCTGTAGGTGCCTTGTCATTGACAAGATGTCAATGAAGTTAATGTTTTCACATATTTACACCAAAAATATTAATGGACATTGCATATAATTTTTGGCTTAATTTTCACCAAACATAATACGCCAAAGGGTCGTAATATTAATTTAAACTGTGTGTAGAATTGTTGCGAGACCGTCGACATGAAATGTGTGTAGTATCCTACATTCTTAAAAATATGTGTTACGCACATATCATGACAATAATAAGTTCTTGTACTTAATAACCAAAAAAACAGATTAGAGAATACTAAAATTAAAAATGTTTTCAGCTTCAACAGCTTTGTTATCAATTACAAAATTACCGACCGACTATATTATAGTTTTGAGTTTGAAACATAGACATACCTGTTTAAGTAAGTACTCAGTATGCTAATGAATATGACATTTGATTGAAGCAGGACGTGTATTTCTCAGTCATTTTTTAAATATCATCTACCTACTTTATACGCGTGACGGCAACACTGATAATTCTTCAGCATACAAGTGGCATGATCAGTAAAGTGAATGTGACGATGGCGTTAAAAAATTAAACGGAACAACAAATTAAATATGGCTCGTATATTTAATTATATATACATAATTGGAATTAACAGTCCAATTGAACAAAACATTGTGTGGTCATTTAGCATAGTTAATATGAAGTTCACTTCTTTCGTTTCAATTAAGTAGTAATGAAATATTAAAAAAGGATTAATAAACTTGTACTTTAGTCGTGGTACAAGATAAATAAGCTCTATAATTTTTTTCTTATGAGAAATGACAATTTATTATGTGTATATATACTGGTTTCTTTCTTGTTGTTTAAATAACTTTTTTCAGATATATATGAAAAATGCAAGACCAAACCAAATACAATTGGAAATATAGTGTAATGATGTTATGTCATGCTAGACCAGACTAATATAACTTGGAATGTTCAAGAATTGTATAGCAAAATAGTTTACATTGACTAGATCCATCTGCATTAGTACAAATCGAATTAAGAACTTTCTCCAGAAAAAAAGGATGGATTACTCTGCATCGATAACCGCGCCAGTCACATGCAATTTTTTACTATATTATCCTTGGGAATGTTCTTTAACGTATATAAAGAAATGACAATTCTAACTAAATAAAAACAAGAGTAAATGAATATAACTAATAGTAAAGCATCCGTGAAATGGTCTCTTTAGTAAACTAGACAAGTGACAGCGACAAGTCCCAGGGACACACAATTTTATGATCTCTGCAACATACAAATATTTAAGCTAGGTTACTCAAATGAACACGAAAGATTCATTTGTAGTGTGCCAAGAAGTTATCCACCTGCAGGTCTTCTCATGCTGGATGTAAAATTGACACCAGCAGGACGATTCAATAATCGTCTAAAATGTATCTTATGTTACAAATCTTGCAAATTGGCTATACGAAAAAGTATTTTAAAATGTTTCCAGTGCATACAAATACACAATGCACTGATTTTTAATTCACGGAAAAGACATTCATTTTTATATTTAATCAAACTTACAACCACAGTGCTTAATGTTGTTGGTAATCCTTACACATTTTGCATGGATTAGTTAGTTTTTTCATATATCTCTATATAACAGCAAATGTTTCCACACAGACAATAACCACATTGTGCAAGAATACTTAAATATATCAAGAAAGTGAAATACACGGGAGTAACAATAATAATTACCAAAAATGCTCTATATAGACTGTTACAGTGACCTTCATTGTTTTTTATGCGATGATGGTAAAATGGTAATACTAACACACTTATGAAGAAGCATTTTTTGCATTTATAGGTATAAATTCTAAATTTCTGTTATTATTATTGTGATTACTTTCACCACACAGCCAATGATGCTGTATATTATTATTATGGCTAATATATGTAGTTTCAATGTTAAATTCCGTTGGTAGAATAATATTTTAATAATATGTAAAATGTGTTCCATGAAATACATTTTTGATGTTGTAGTAGGGAAATAGGATTGATAAAACTTTTTTTCTCTTGACGAGGACAGTAAAGAATGACGACGACGAGTTTTGCGGACCTGCGCAAAATCAATTCGAAAGGTACGTATAAATTATATCTTGTTTTATTTATTACTATTATTTATATACGTGATATATATTTAAAGTAACTGCTTTACATCTACAAGTAAGTCGTCAGTTTTTGTTTGTAAGCGAATTTTTGAGTTTTCTCATTTTGACTTTCGTTCATCATAAACTATCGGTTTATAAGTAAAGAATATAATATGTATAGACATAGATTTTTCATATAATATATATATTTATAACAGTAAATATACAAATAACATACACACCTAAATGCACCAATCTTAAAACTATCACTATCCCGGGATTACAATTTGGTCGGTTGAAAACACTTTTTTTCTCTTTGGTGCAAAAGGTTTCGACATTGTCACCTACAGTTTAAGTTACATCAGCTTGACATTTCATTGAAACATTTCAATTTCAAAAAAGACAACAACATAAAACCGGTGCTTGTCTGATTGAACAGAGATCAGATCATGCAACAGGACCGGAATAAAATTATATACACGGTGCTGTCACTTTGACACGTTACTACTACACAATTTTCTAACATTAATTTTACATTGATTAAAAACAGACCACGCTTCGTAATTATAATATGTTGTTGATACTGTATACAGAATAAATTAAGACTGAAGATTGTTGTAGTGAAGATGAAACAGCGGTGCCTGCACTCTATTTCATCGGCTCATCCTGGTCCATTGGTTCTTCATTAGTTCCATGGATTACGTCTGGGCATGAGTCTTCATTCATGTCGGAAGATCGACGACGGGATGTGGCTGAAGATGAGTGATTAGCGGAAGGTGAGGTTGGAATGTCCCGAGAAGTCTCCACATCATTTCGGTTGCTTCCAGCAGCGTGATGCATTGATAAGGAAGCCATTGCAGAAACTGTTTCGGATTCAACTCTGTCCCTCATGTGCTTTCCGCCCTCGACGATGGTAGCTGATGCAGCTTCAATAGCAGAACAGTTTATCAGCGATACGTATCTCTTGATACATGGCCAATGCGGTGCTTGAATAGCCACAGTTCTCAAAAGCGTCTCGATGGCTGGAGTGGATGGCCGTCTTATCAGTTGTTCCTTTGCGATAGGAGTTAATGGCTCTCCCAACAAAGCCTTGACACATTCTTGAGACGAGTCACAAATAGCAGGGAGATCATAACCACCTTCCAGTGCCAAAACAATCTGAACATAAAATGAAACATTGATGTACAATGATCTATGACTGGGTTTTCATGAATCTGTATAAATAATACACATACTCGGCCATTTGCGATTGACATCAGTTGTTGTGTCATCCATCCAAAGCAAGCTGGGGAGACAAGGTAGCCTCCAAGTGGTGCAGGGTGACCAGCAGCAGCATCAAACCCACATGAAACAATAACAATGTCCGGCTGAAAATCCTGAGCAATGGGCAGTACTACAGTTCGGAAAGCGGCAAGATATTCTGCATCTCCCATAGGGGGATTGAGTCCCCCACTCCATGGAATATTTACTGTAAAACCCATGCCATCTTCGATGCCACACTGATAAAACCAAATAGTTTCATATTACCCCACTTGTCAACAAAGCACGCATCTCTGTTATTAGACTTGCGTTTATGATTTTTTTACCTCTGTGGGTCTGTAATTTCATAACACATAAGTATATAAATATCGTTCCAATCGTAGATATCATTTAATTAAAATTGTGTAACAAAAGCCATGCCCATGGCGTCAACTTACTTGAAAGCAAGTTCAATCACGCATCCGGCACTCATTCGAGCCGCGGAAGGTGTATGAAGTTCATTCCAAGTAGTATCAGAGTCAACCCCAATTCCATTACACGGTAATCTTACCAAACTTTTAATGGGTAGACTTGATTCTGGGAATCTACTAAGCTCCAATCTTTGCCTGCTCAATGGATTAGTACCTAAATGCCACCAGAACAAAATGACATATTTAGCCCAACTATCAGTACAGAAATAATACGGTTGATTGACACGAAGTAAACATTCATTACAAAGAAATATATCATTTCAAGCATTACAAATAAAAGAGAACAAGAAGTATCTTGTCAAATGAAATTACCAAAGAGAAGCGTGTGTGCCTCACTGTGACAGCTTTGTATTTCTTCTAAAGTGGCTTTACGTGTTCTAATGCGCTCACACAGAGTAATCAGACCCGTTTCCTGTAGGATAAAATAAAAGCTCCATGTTCAAGTCACTCATAATAATCATCAAACCTTCCATTATCATCGGAATCAGAATTCAAGTCCTCGTTTGGAAAGAGATGAATGTAGGTATGTATGTAATCATCATCATTAATTCATTTCCTTTACCTGAAGTCTCGCCCAAATACTTTGCAATCTTCCGGGATGCTCTGGGTGTTGTGAGTTGTCTCCACACAAGCATTGATGCTTCAGCATTAAACTGTCGAATGCAAGTCCCGTTCCACCTGGCTTGCAAATGCCTTGTTGCATTGATGGGTCCTGAGGTGAGCTAGGACCCAATGCCACCAAAGGACTGGACAGTGCTCGACTTAATGGTCTTGCTGAGTGATGGAGTCTTTGCGGAATGGCTGAAACTGACCCGGCATTCATGACAGGATTCGGAATGATGCTAGTGGAGGACGAGTTGACGATAGACCGATCGTTCGGCATTTGTTGTTGCTGTTGTTTGAGATGAATGTGTTGTTGTACCATTTTGTTGACATATTCACGTTGCTGATGTGGATGAGTTGGTGGCATGGATGCCTCGTCACTGTCGATTTCTCCCTCACATGAGTCCTCCTCAACACTTACGCCACGGTTCATGGGACCAATCATTTGACCTCTGGAGCCAGCCCGAGTAAGTACAGTTTGACGAATGCGTTGTTGCAAAAGTTGATGTGCAGTTGGTGGCTGACCCATTATCGCAGCACCAGGAATAGCAGTTGGACTAGTACCATTTGGTGGATGAACTTGACCCATGGCTGCTGCAGCAGCGACAGCATTGGGCATCATTAGCATTGGATGACCGAGTGGAAGCGGTGCTGATTGTGTTCGTCCCAAAGGACGGTGGATTGTTCGAGCAGGAGCAATTCTTCCGAGATCGCCACCACCAGGTGTACCATCTTGCCCGGCTTGTGCCTGAGCAGCACTGAGAGCCTGAGCAGCTTGTGCTTGATAAGAAGCTAAAGCCATGATGCCACCGGATCTGTAAAGAGCCTCCAGTTCATTAGGATCCATAGGAATATGAGGTGCTCCATAAAACGGCATGGGGAGAAGTGGAACTCCCGCAGAAGACATAATAGAGGTTGGAGGAACTGGACATCGAACTTCATTCTCAGACACTGCAGCCAGCTTGCTCTCCTACGAAATGGATAACATTTTTTAAAAAATATTAAATTCCTATTTAGCCCCAGGGAATATTCATGATTTTTCCCTTGCTTACGGTATTTGGAGGTATGGGCCTGCCCAATGATATATTTGGTAGGGAAGGACTACTGTACAATGTCAAATCGCAAACACTGGCGCTATTCGTAGGACCATAAGTTGAATTTCCATACGGTGAACCACCCCCTCCTCCGCCTTCATCATGCTGCGGTGTACCTCCACCGCTCCCGGAATGTGCCACACTGCAACTGATAGGAGGTGAGTTCGGTCCCGAGTCTGGGGTTGATCCTGCACTGCCACTTCCATCCACTACACCAAACAAACAGCAATGTTACTAATTTTCATCCCGAGATTCATAATACCCCAAAACCATATTCCGACTTTCGCAAAGCTGGTGCAACCGATACAAACTTTTACAACTTTCTCCGTTTTATAATTAGAAAGTTAACTGAACGAAAAAGCAAGCATATTAGACACACTAGAAAGCATGGACGAGCAATATCGTCAAAAATTAAAACGGATATCATTATATAAAATGCCCATACTTGCAAGACAAGAGCGGCGCTTCAGGTACGAGGTGCGCTCTCGTCGTCGTGACAGGGGACTACTGCGACGTTCCAGAACCCGCTGTTTCAACCGCATCTTCAGGAGGTTAGGCTCAGACGCTGTGAGATTCATTAAAATCAAACAGAAAAATCACACTCACGCTCAAAAAACACAAAATATCATGTTATGGGTATAAATTAAACTACATAAAATATAGCATTGATGTAGGTACTCTCACATAAGCTGTCATAAAAGTAAAATACTAACAAGAAAAAGAAAATGCTTTAAATGTCTGAAAAACTCCACGCAAAAGATGTTAAAAATAATAAGATGTGTGCATAAAGTATAAAGGTAGTTTAAGCCTAGATTTTATTCTGTAAGCATTCGCATAAGATTGAAGATATAAAAATCAATAGAGTCACACCGATACAAAACTGAGAAAAAAATTATTTTGTGAAATCTCAAAAATATCTTTTTATAGCAACTTCACGCAACACACACGTTATATATTCAATTTATCAAATAAGTGGCGGTGGATAAATGTCATTTACTTCAGCAAAATGAGTTTACGATAACACGTGTATATAAGTAGTAGGCTAAAAAAGATGATGGAATATTTATAAGGAAAAAGTGAAAGGTCAAAACCGAAAAGAGAAAGTAATATAAATTAAAGGAGACACGACAAGTGGTTGGCTTATGAGAGGACTCTTACCTGTTTTTCTGAGCGGAAAATCTTCCTCGTATTTGGCTATGAGAAGAGGTCTTCGGTACGGGTGCGACTGGAATGGACCGGTTCCTAAACGATGTCGGAAAAAAACAAAAACATAGAGATAATATTAGGATAAAATAGCATGCTATAAACTTTTTTGTCCTTGACAGGTCATCATTTCACATGAAAATGTTTGCATGTGTATGGGATTATAGAGTAAATATTATAAAAACTCTCTCTTTCTCTGTACGGGAATAAGTGTGACAGATTTAGACGAGATTCGCATTAGGTTCTTTAACATAACTAGACAGCGTGTGCATTACAAAAAAAATCATAACGGTTCAGATAAAACCTTTTGTGACAGGTTCATATTGCCCCATAAACTTTTCCCAGTGTTAAATATAGTTTGTCCTGTTATATAAAAGTTATAAAAAAGAGGTGTCCTTTTCCACACACACACAGGTAAATTACAAAATTACTTTGGAGCAAATGAAGGACAAAAAGTCACATAGCCGACGTTTCATTTACATTCAGTGTTCAGATCTCATAAAATATTCATCGACGAATGCGCGACGCTTTCTCTGTATTCATTTCATTTAAAGTTTACGGATTGCACCCGATATGTAACCTTACGAAACGATTTTTCGTGTCGGTTTTTATTAAAAGTGCTTCGTGCATGCTGTAATGATTGCTGACACATAGCACTAAATTTCAATAAAGTGTAAGAGCTTCAGCTCTTGACATCTTTTTTTTCTTTTACACCATTAATGATTATTTCCGACGTTTTCATTTCAGTCTCATAGACATGCATATAATGCCATCATCATCGTTGTCGGTAGACAAAGTTTTCACTATCTTTCACTATAAAGCATTTTTTTGAATCTTACCTGGCGTGGAGACATTTGCGGGATTTAGAGGTGACACCCCTGCAGAAGCAGAGGCAGAGTTTGGAATAGTAGCCCCACCAGCCATTGCAATAGCCTGTTGTTCCCTCTGTTTTTTGCTGAGTAGGAAACCTTGTAATTTCTGTTTGACTTCAGAGGAAGCCACAGCACTCTCCTCATGCTTCTCTTTCTTCCTAATAGCTTCTAATCTGCATCTTTCTTCCTCTTCTCTCTTTTTTTGTTCCCAGTATTCCTGGAAGTGAACAAAACAAACAAAAAGGGTATA
>JAHZMV010002805.1:0-16899 GCA_027743765.1 Coecobrya sp. COE2 | reverse complement strand
AGTCATATAAGATCTCATCTCAAGTTTTGTGTTTGCGATGATGTAATAAAATAATTATTTATCCAAGCAGTTCATCACAGAATATTATATAGCCGTATCACAGTTATTGTGCCCAGTTATTGTGGATAGAATTGGGAGTAAATTTATGTATATAAGGGATTCATATTGTGTTGTATTTTCATGAGTCTGACTGTCATTCTCGTCACCACATAGGTTTCAATTGATGGCACACAATTGAAACCTCCTCCCCCTTTCCCTTCTCGTTTCCATTTCATCATCTCACTTTATATGTAAAAGGAAATTGAATCTTCCATCAACTACCTGAAAGTGTGAACGGAAATGACTGAAATCAGCAAACACCAGAGTAACAGAGCACAAGAAGGAGAACAGAGAAGAATAAAGGACAGAATCATTCACTAACTACGCAGCGTCTGCCAAATACAAAATGGTAGCTTTTTGTATTGCGTCGTTTGTTTGTTCATTTCAAGTTGATTTCAATGAATCATTGTACTCGTTCGATGTTCATTGGAAACAATTATTATAGATCCACGTCTCCACTATATATGTAGGTAGTTGTTAGAGTTAGTGTATGAACGTTGTTTTCTTTGTTGTATTTTGTGTGATTTATGGCATGTGGAAATGATTTGAATTTTGGTGGGGACTCAGAAGGCAATTGTAGTTTTAATACGTGACGTTGTATAACAAAAGTAGGGATCGCCCCAACTTCCACAAACCAAGGCATAATATCATCACAGAATTGATGCAACTGTATTTATTACAGTTGTACAATTCGTAGCATTTCCATAATCGTTTCCTCATTCTTTTATGGCAATATTGTCGTTCTCTTCTGTTCGAAAATGTGAATACATTTTAGCGAGTTATAATATGCACTTTATAGAATGATATGAGCAACAAGATATGAGATAATATTATCATCATATTATATAAGTAGATGTCTCAAATTTCATGAGATGGCTCAATTCTCAGTTCGGTTGAAATGGAATATAAAAGGGGGATGTATTCAGTACAAAAATGGAATTCTTATCGCCTCAAAGCGGTAAAAACATCACATAAATTCATGAACACAGCTTAATGGCGTGTCTTTGTTATAAAAACAACATTATGTTTCATAATATAGCAACTACAATATGGCGCCTAATGCTGCAATAAAATTTCTCTATATAAGAATACATCGTATGCTTTGACTAGCATTATTTTCTTTCTACATGAATAATGGGTGAAAAAATAAGAATGAAGATGGTCTGTGAGTTTTAAGTCGACGGTGCCACAACTTGTGACCCACAAGTGTAACTCCAATGGTGAGAGGTGATTATCGGATATCAAATTATCACTCATAATTTTAATACCTCACTTCACCCAGAAACATTTCTGGTCATATTTTTAAATTTTTAAATTGCTTTATGACTGATTCTATTATGCTTACTCAAAACGATGACACGAGATAAAAATTAATGTTGATATTCAAAAGACAAGATTGACTTAACAGCTAAATCAAGATGATCTTATCAGTTAAGTAAGTAAAATTACACTTTAAAATACGCCCCATCATGTATGTATGTATCCTACCACAAGTAGAGCATCTAGTTATTAGTAACAATCCTTTGCTTCTATTTACTTCGTCGGATGTTTGAATTATAAAGATAGGGTTAAGTGTTTATTTATTTCGTAAATTGCTGATTTGAAACGTACTAGACAGAAATAATATGCGTGTGGGCGATCACCTCTCGGCCTAATTTATATTGAATTTGTATGATCTAATAATGACGGTCGCACAAAAGCATAAAATTCATATTCTGACAATGTGTGCGATTTATGGCTCAGATGGATTACCTTGGCAGACAGTATTACATAAATTGAACATAAATTTGAAACCATTTTTCTCTTGTTTCATTTTTCAATATCAATACTCCACTTACAGTTATTCAGTCAAATCAGCGGCTTTATATATATAAACGGCAGAAGAGTTGCATTTTGCACTGGATACGGATGAATTCGATCAACTTGAGATGTTGCTTTTATCTTATTGAATCATCGTCATTATTATGAACATGCACCGCAAAGGTCTTGACAAAGATCATCTGTCAAAGTACAATTGCAAAAATGCATGGATAAATTGGTTTGAGCACAGGCACAATTCTAGGGAAATTCTCGACACCATGCATCATACACCATGTCATGTTCTACGAAACCATATTTTCGTATTTGAATTATATGAGATAATATACAAAAACACAAATATAATATAGACAATAACAAACACCAGGCCTGTACTCAACATTCTGTATTTTATTTGGGACAGCATAACTTTTTGGTACCTAAAGAAAGCGGGGAGATCGATTGATGATCGGTCTTCCGTCTGCAAGCACAAAAGCGTGAATACATTTTGAAACGCTTGCTGAGCAAAATTGATCCCTTGTTCAAGGTAACGAAAACAAAAAAGAAAGAAATATGTTCAGAGTGTATGAATCGTCCACCGGAATTGGCGAAATGCAACTTTGTTTGAACTACGCAAACACATTTCCATATATTCATATTCTTTGAATCTACACAGATGGACCTACCAGACAGCAAGGAGACCAGATCGGTGCACAGACGTGACGTGACGTATTCAGTAGTTACATATATTACAAAGTTTTAACTGAACTTAATTAATCTCGGTACGTGATCTAAATATTCAACATTTTAATAACAAAAATAAACGATAGACACAACTGGTAATAACAGCAACATTGCCCTACAAATACCATTACCACTTTTGCTTACATTTGTTTCATTTTCCCTTACAATTTAGTTTTTAAAAGAACCTACTTGTGTACATATACGTGATATGCAACTGATCCAATATTCTGTTCTCTTCATAGGGTTTAGTGATGATCAAAAGGAAAAATTAAAAGGTTATATGCACAACGAAGATTTCAATCATTTTATTGCGTACAATAATAATTACATTATTATTATGCATCGACCACCACACGAATGATCGACACAATGCACGCATCTGCATGCAGGCATGCATCTGACAAGACATGCACAGGCCTAGAAGCAACAATGAAATTGTTACCAGCGAGTCATCAACCAGTCCCTACGAAGGAAAAAATTCAGTGCAACACTTGCATACAGGTTGTATTGTGCCATCATCACATCCCCATTTAGGTTGGCCGACCTCTACTTGCTTTTTTATGGTCTTTCAACTATCAAGTCGTGAACATGCACACACATGTAACATTCCGTCATCATATAAACAATACTTAACTGATCATCGCCAGGCTTTTAAAACAAAGACGCAACGAATGATGATATAAAGTAGAAGTAAAAGGCACACATACCCAGTTTCCTAATGATCCTAATCCTGCTGCTGCGCTCATGTACTGACTAACTGCATGTCAGATGTAATATAACAATAAAAACTGCCAATACACGCAACACGGAGAAATAGTGGGACATACCGAGTTAATGTATATTTAGCGATGTAACAAAAACAGGCAAATTGGAAACTATATTTATTCTGCAGATACACAAACAAAGCACAGTATTGTATACATACATACATACATGTGTGTTATACAACTAACAACAATCTTTCTGGTTTTATATGCGTATGATGTTACAAGAACACATTTGATGAAAATCTTTAATGCGGTCTTTTCGTGTGATGGACGGTCACTTCGAAGATGAGTAACAACAAGCCATGTTTCTTCGTGAGTAGTATAGCAGTAGAACTCATCATCATCCGAGTCATCAAGCCGGAGCATCAACTTTTTTAAATCCACGAATAAAGTTTTTTTCTTTTATTTGGGCTACCAGCGTCGACGACACCACCGCAAGTGTTGTTCTATGCTACGTTTGACCTCTTTCTTTATTTTGTAGCAAAGTATGAAGAATGGCCCTTCGACAGAGGGGTACAGCAAGTAACTAATATATTCGTTTATATACACACATATTTTATCAAATAAATATTGATGCCATAAAATTCGTCGTAATAAGTTTGATGATACGAAGTAGCTTTAAAGACAAGATTTGTATCACCTCTTTAGGAAATATCTGACGATTTGCGAAAGCGCACAAACTTTTAAAATTTGTGCTCGTCCAATTTTAAGCAGACAAATTATTTGCACATTAAGCAGGTGCACGCAACGCAAAATGTTGTTGGGGTTTTCACTCGTGTTTCTACTTGTATACACTCATTCGCGTGCACGTAAGTAGTAATAAGAATCCTTTATAAATAGGAAGCAGTTTTATAATTATAATAATTACTTATTCAAATTATAGTCAAATGTTAATAAATATTTTGATCGTGGCTATTTCTCACGTTTTGTACAGATCAGCGCAGATTTTCATGGCAAACTTGTAAAACATGCACATGAGGAATTTTTAAAAACAATAATTTGATTCCAATCAAGTTGTATAATTCAATTGTTATTATCAACCAATAGAATATTGCAAGACGCACTTGGGTAAACGTATTGCACATCTATTTAAGATTTCTTCACAGCAGTTTTGCGTGATATATGGCTCATCTTATTAAAATATGCGAATTTCATGAACATTACTTGCCCAAAAACATAGAATTTTGTATGTTTAAAACCTGAATTTCAAACCAACAAAATTGTAGGAAAAAGTTGTCACAAATGACAAGTAGTGATTTGTAACATGAGCAAGCCTTGCGAAAAAGTGAAACAGGCATCACGGGAACTTATATTATAATTATTCAATCTTGCTTGGTTATTTCAATTCTGCTTCCTAATTTCCGGTTGGCCACCTGAGGAAATTATTAGTATTCATGAAAATCAAATCATTAAAATATTTAGTATTGCTGAAGGATGAATATTGGGCTTTGATAAACATAATTTGTAGTTTGGCAAAAGACATACTTTATCTTACAGCAAAATCACAATTATTTATAAACTTCCAACTTTGAAATCTACTTTCACCAGAAAATGTAATGCTGAAAATTTTAATTAATTTTTTTAGTTATTTCAAAATTAAGTTTAAACAGACTATATCTGTATAGCTGCCAGTGGCACAATTTATGGAATTTCATATTTTGACTAATAATAATTGTACATTGTATGTGCTGCAGAGGAACTGTCAGAGTGTACTACATTTGAGTAGTGATTTGTAAAAACGATAATCTAATCTGGCTAAATAGTGTTTTCAGCTTTTATAGTTAACATGAGTTTACACTTACCTAATTTGCAAGGAACACCCTTTCATTTTTTAAACTAACAATTAAAGCCAGCTCTGTCAGGAACATCATTCAGTGAACAAATTGCTTATACTGCAGTTTGAAAAACAATGCCGTATCAAAGCCATATTTGTACTACAAAAAGCCTTTACCTATATAAAAAAGTGCATTGCGTTATGTTTATAGGTATTACGCGATAAGAATGGGATTAATGTGGGATTTCTGCCAAAAACTGGCTCTAACACTATTATTATTACTATTGTAGAGGAGCCTTCAGTAGGCAACAAGTGAAACTGAAATTGTAAATAATAAGAAAGCAAAAATAATAAATGAAGGTGGAGAACCAGATCCGCCCACACTGTATTGCGTATTATGCATAGTTTTGTGTGAGATGTAATGTGCAAATGTACAATGCGTGCCCCTATATTTTAGTAAACTGTTGCGTTATGAAACACTTTTCGCACTTCAACTAGATTAAAATTAAATGGTTCATATGAACCTTTTAATAAAATATGGTGTTCTGTAGACTTTGTTGCACTTTCATTTTGATTTAAATCAGGTGAAGACAAGACCTGTATGTACCAAAGTAATTGATGAAGATTTGTAAATGGTGTTAAAGATAAGACCGAAATATGGGTGGGTACTCGTTGATTTTCACTTTTCATTAGCAATCAAATAAATTGATGAAACCCATGTGCAAGCCAAATTTGAGCTCTACATAAAATGGTGGTTTCGCCTATTTCCGTATTTCTGCTAGCACGTGTACAGCTTTCAGTTTGTATACTTTAACACAATATTTTTTGAATTGGAATGAAGTTTACAAATAATATTTCTTTGTTTTTGGCTTCATCGTCCTTGACTAGTAAAACAATTCTAAAAGGTAAATATTAATTTCCTTTCTAAGAAAGACACCCACATCCCACTTGTGGATGTTTGGGTGCGAAAATATATTCCCAAGTCTAGTGTAAAGTACACCGGAAGAGACAAAAAACGAAAAGTGGAAGTTGTGACTTGGTTGAGAGACAATACAACATGGTACGGTAAATACGTTATAAAATGCTATTTAATGGCTTCGTCTAAAATAATTAACTACTTGTTTGTTTAGAAACCAGTTTTGGGTTTTAATCAAAATGTATCGAATTTTCCTGTTTATTCTCTCTTTGAGAACATCATTATACAATAAAAGCTACGTGGGCGGAGTTATGTTATGGAAGCTACTGCACATTATATCACGATCTGGATGCATTTAAAAAGTCAAGGCTTCTTCCACCAACGCAATGTATTCACCACATCTAAAAATGTTTGCACAAATAGGCACTTTGTAATTAAAATGGCTAGAGAATTGCGTGATCAGAGAATGTTTTTGATGAAAATAGTTTGATGAAGACTTCATTTTCCCTGATGGAAATGTACTTTAAAGTAAATTTTACGGAAAATATATACAAAACACTTCTTATTTTTCATTACACGTTTATTTTGTTATAAATTTGCGTT
Organism: Coecobrya sp. COE2; assembly: GCA_027743765.1. Classification (NCBI taxonomy): domain Eukaryota; kingdom Metazoa; phylum Arthropoda; class Collembola; order Entomobryomorpha; family Entomobryidae; genus Coecobrya; species Coecobrya sp. COE2. The sequence continues at coordinate 10,199 of JAHZMV010002805.1, read as the reverse complement.
GTTTCATAATCGGTTAGTGTAGTTCATTTTCTTATACAAAATGTACCATTGCATACTACACACTAGGTGCTCCATTCTCCCCTTCTTGTTGAGTATCTTAAGAACTACTGTCTCTAGAGACTTGACTGACGAATTTTTAACCGTTTCCTTCCTCAACAGAGTCTACATCAAAACCACTGGAAGGAAATGCCTTAATAACCATACTCCCATGCAACTTTGCGGCTTTTTCACCGAGGCAAACCAGTGAAACTGTGCGATTCTCATGAAAGAATGAAAATGTACCTTTAAATTTTAATTTACAGGTACATAACTACATTCGTGCATATTTTGACGTCAAAAATACCGACACAACCCCTTCTCTGAAAATGATAACACATGTTGCTCTTCATTCAATCCTAAAAACCAAGCCTTTTAATACCTACTCACCTGCAACAACAATTACATTCGAAGAGCTCTCCAAGAGAATCGACATTTTTATTCCCCTAGTATGACTATTTGTTCATGTTGTCGGCGGTTTTTGGCTTTCCTTTATCCTGCAAACTCTGATAATATAACTCACTGCCAGTGAGAATTCCTATGATGATTCTACACACAATAATACCCACATCCTGTTTCTTTTTCTCCCTCTCACTCTGCTGTCTATAAATAATAGTGAAACTCGGGAATATGAACATAAAATGTGAACAATGGGTTGCATAAGAATGTCAGTGTAGTTTGCCATGATGTATTGTCGAGTTAGTTTGTTTGTGAACGATATATGTATATAGGGCGGCTAGTGTGAGGATATGGGCACATAACAATACAGCAAAATAGTAGCGCCAGTGCTACATAAAAATGATGCTAGCATAGGCTAGATTGATGTCAGCTCGGTGAAGAAAAAGTAGCAAAGAGGTAATTTTTTATATAAAAACAGGATGTTCAGCTGAAATACTTTCTTGCTTTCATGCTTTGTTTTTTACTCACCGTTCGTGGTTTTTGGTCTATAAAATAGTCGGTTGTGTGAGAACTCCCCTTTTGTTTCAGAGCAACAACCGAGAAAAAATGATCAAATCAGGAGAGGTGAAACAAAGTTGTTAGAGCAGAAGCAGGTGCGTGCAGTGCAGTACAATTGATGAGAGAGAATAATCCACTGCACCTGTGGACTGTATCATCATCATGACTTGTATGAGAGATTGCTTACTACGTTGATGTAGTAATAATAAAAAATATTTTTTGTGCCACTTACAGATCAAGCAACTCACAAAATTTAATTATTTGTATGATGACATTTGCACATAAACAAACACGATCGTGGGGTAAAACAGAAGATAAACGCATGAGGTCGCTGCATTGAGATTCAATTCTCAAGTTAATATTGATAAAGCATAATATTTTTCTTTTCTTGAGTTTCTTGTAATAAAAAAAGTGTGTACACAAATTACACTTTTGCTTCGTCGATCAAGTAATGTTACAACTTTACAACTCGTAACAACTGAGTTATGGTTTCATACAATATTCCATTGCATATGGCTTCATGGTATTATTCTTCTCAAATTATGTTTGCCATCTCGTCATTTCGTGAATATTTTACACTTGACGAGTTGACACAATGTTGTGGCAAAATGGGAAATGCTAAGTATGACAACGTACAAAAACAAAGTACCTGCGAGATCAAGTGTTTCTTCCACAATTATGCACATTTAGCCACATTTTCTAACAATAAGTACTCTCATAACATTAATATCATTATTATGCAGGCAACAATTTTAGAAAAAAAGTTGAATTGAACGCACTTTTTACATGATGTTCTACACGGAGACAGTATACCATTATTATCTCGAATGCCATGAATATAATTTTTTGTAAAGATTGCCTAAATAATCGTACAATCGGATAGCCTCGTGATAAAGGCAAAAGTTTGATAGGTTTATTCGTTTCGCTGGTTAGTATTTTTGTAACCTAAAACTTCAGTTTCTACATTCCATTGCGTACTATTATTACTGCCATTACATACTTTGATGGTTTTTGTAGTCATTGCCATTTGCCACCATACTGTGTGGTTATCTGGCATGACCAGGTGGAATAGAAATTATGCATTATACCTACTTACTTCACCATCATCAGTCAGTGGTGTGCACAGTCTCTCTTTGGGTTAATGTTTTATGTTACGTTCATCGAAGCGGAATCTTTTTAGAATCTTTTTGAGGGTTGCTTCAATATATTACGCTGTTGTATTATTAGTGGTTTTGCTTTTTGTCTTGTTGCTACATGTTCTGCTCAAGCTACTCCTGCTTTTTATATAAAAGTGCATATACTCATTGCATAGCACAACAATAATAATATTTCATTATAATCAGCAGTCCACAAAGATCGCAGAGAGTAGAGTACACAGAGCGAAGCCAAGCCTGAACTGCCTGCCAACTTTTTTTGACTGACGACTAAAATTTGTAACTCACAAAGGAAAACTTGTTCCTTTATAAAGGCATAATAATAAGGCAACGCACCTTTCATAGTCGTCGACTGCGGCTATTATCGTTTGTGCTGTTTGCACAAAGAGCAAAACTTCATTTTACAAAACATTATTGCTCCAGCTTTGATTTTGATTAAAATTATGCCACACTTATTTTTAAGGCGACTCTCCTTACTCTTCCATCTTTAACAGCATAATAAGTGTTCTTGTTGCTTTTACCAGACGAACCTGTCAGTCTACACTGAACTTGTAAGATTTTATACCTATCTGGACAGTATCAATAAGTTTCTATTATAATATGGTGTTATATATCTGTCACGCCATTAGGGGGTAAATATCTGAGATTACCTGATTACTGAATATCTATCGTTAATAGTACAGTAAATGCAAGCATATAGGTATTAAACATTTAAATATATTACGAAAATTGTACAAAGGTATTGGCGGTTTCATTATGAAATACATTTTTACAGTGTTTACAAGAATTCGAGATTTGATTTTGACAAAGGTTACTATAAAAAGCAGCGTGAACTTGGCTATGCATAAGATCAACTACGTAGTTAAAATCAAGAAAAAATACATGCATGGCGGTGATTGTAGTGATAAGTAGTCATGAATAGCATTCCTTTGAATTTTACGGATTCTTTTTTTGGTAGTTTGCATCATTATATCACAGTTTATAGCCTTAGACGTATGCACATTTCCGAATGACAGTACTCAGCGGTCTGTAAAACACATCACATCTAGTTTAGTTGTTGTCTCAAGCATACTAATAAAACTGGAAATATTCCAAAAACTTGGCGATGCATGCATCTAATCAAACTTGTATAAATAAAGTTATACACAGAATATTAGTTGTTGAACAAAGCCAAAGGGAATAAATTCTAGAGAGTATGAATACATAGCTGAAGAGTTGGATGCATAATAAATCTACTCAAAAACAAATCGAAAAAGGATTCATTAGTTTATGGAAAAATATGAATGAACAAACGAACCCTTATAGGAAATAAGAATATGATTAGACGCTGCCTGTCTACTTGTATATACTTTAAAATCGCTGCACACTGAAATCTGAAATCGTGAGTATTCTATGAATGAACATTACCAGCAATTGATATTAGTGTTGATAGTTTGGCTTTCTGCTAATTTATTTGTATGGGTACACAGCAGCAGATAAACGAACCACATGAAAAACAAACTAACTCTCGATAAAAGAAAAAGTAGAATGTTTATTGATAGAGATGAAAGCTTTCAGTTCTGAAATCGAATCTGACATTTAGCAACCACTTTCGTCTATTTACGCTGCACTCTCTTCCCCACTACTGCCATAAAGATGCAACATGATTTTTTAACCAAGAACAACTAATCTTTAGAAGCAAATTGAAAATGCGTGTGTAGCTAAAAAGAAGTACATAGATTGCACATGTATACATGCCAGTTTTCTAGAAAAAACCACACAATCTCAATCCAATTCAGCATACAAGATAATAGGTTTTTATCATTACTGATGATATTATCCTTATAATGATCTGCAATATCATCATAATCAACTAAAGTGATTCGTTTGAAGTAATAATAATAAAAACATAATCTAGAAAATCATAACAAATACAAATTATGTTGAATCCTAAGGGGCGTTGTGAAGTATATTCAACAGCACAAGTATTCGGCGTGTTAAGATCGTTTGGTGAGAAAATAAGTAGATCATCCTTGCTTTAAAAAATAACAGTGCGGATCTTTATCCTTCTCTTTAGGAAATTTCAGTCATGGGAAAATGTGATTGTGGCACAGGCGGACATGTGTAATGCAATCACATTTATAACTGTAATTCTTGTTCCTCTGTCCAAACATGTCATATCTCACACTAAGATTATTGCTGCTGTTATATTTTACTAACCTGCAGTTTGTACTTTGGTGTTGTTTAGCCCTTTCTTTCTTCACGATTGGCTTTATTTAATCCCATCTTAACAGCATATTTTAATGCCATACTATTCAACGCATCATCAGTCATCTTTTTATAGCATTTGACGCTTCTTAAAACTACACATTAACTGCATGTTTTATTATTGTGGTGAGTGCCGTTCATGTGGGCTTTATTGTCCTCGTAATGACCAAGCAAGCTGGGAAAGGGTGTAGGTGTATAACATTTCAGTAGACATACTAGAGCACAGAGTTTCGTCTTGATTTTTATACCCTCCATCCTTCCACACTCTTACTGTTAGAAACGTCAGTCATCAAACTTCATGGACTGTTAAATATAATGGGCCGCATGCATTCATGCAGGCATTCAACTTTTGCTTTGAATCAGAGAACCGTATTATCATCATATTATCATCCCGTTTTATGTGGGACTGGCTGATGGGAACTTTTTCTTGGAGGATTTCATTGCTATTCTAATTGCCACCCGTCATTACCATTACCATAATATTTATTTATTATTGCATAACACAGAGGCAGACTAAGAATAGCTGGGATTATTACGAGAGTGGAAGATGAGGGTGTATTGTATAATTTTTATGCGTGTACAAACACTTTATAGAGGGAGAGCATTGTTGAATGGGCTCTTATGTAACCAGCATAATATGTAAGTCTGACAGGTTGACTGGACTGGTTGTATACAATAGTTCAGTGCATGAAATGAAAAAAAACGAACTTATTTATTCGTCAAGATGGTGAGATCATTTAACTTTATTACTATTCACCTCGGTATGTATTATACTTTCCTGTTTCCAAATACAGAAATTCGTAAAGCTTTCTGTTAAATTGCTAGAACGAAAGCTGTTGAATTCTCAAAAGTTTTATGCGCAAAGAACGAAATACAACATATTTGTGCGATGTACATGCAATTAACGGAATGAAACATGCCTCCAGAAACAGAAGTCAACTTCATCAAAGTAATCAAATAAATCAATGCAGGTTTGTTTCTCTTTTCATTCTCGCACAGTTCAACCACATAACTCAAAGTTCAAAAGTCAGTGTGAACTTTTTCTGGATTATACCTCTTCCTGTCATCCTGTTATGTTTTGTTAACAAACTTTGCAATAAACTTCCACATGAAAACTAGCTGCGAGTAGATTGATGGACAGAAAGAAAGCAGGGCCTGATTTGTTGCTGGATTACAGTCATCACTGGTATACACAAATGCATGTGCACCCGATTAAACTAAAATGGAACATAGAATAGAAACCACAATTGTGTGTTCATCAGTTCATTGAATGTTACGCATTTGTTTTTCGAAATAGCAGACAAATCTCGATAGTTTATAATTTCAGTCAAGCATTCTTAAACTTGAGTATATTGACTTTCAGTCTGTCCAATTAGGTTTGAATTGCCTTTTGCTGTACCAAAATAAATTCAAATAACTAGGGGATCAAGTATAAAGTTAACTCTGGGCAATCACCATTGTGTTTCTTTAATTTGTAGACTACAGATAAGAGCTGTATATGGATACGCCAGTCCGTTTGAAAAGCAGATAGTGTCGAACAATCAAATTCAACGTGGGTGATATTTATTTATGCACCTTTGAATGCGTTATATTGTGTTGTAGAACGAGAATCGTTACGACTTGAGCATTTTACGAGAAACTTTAAAAAAAAATAGTCGGTATTACTTGTTAGTCATTGTACCATTGTTATATTCGGCAATCTTAACTTTAGGACCAGATATAGCGATCCTTTCTCTTTTAATCTAATTTTATTGTCGACCGGTCGGAGACAAATAAACACTGTACATTGAATAGATAACATGAATTCTGTCGCCTTTTGAATCGTCATCATGCATGCATGGTCTGACGAACTAAAATCAAAAGAAAACGCTTTTCGTCAGATCACAATTTGCTTTGAAGCTGTTCGACACAAAATATTATATTATGATTATCTTCTGATTAGTATCACGTTGCTTAATCATAAGTCTCTTGTGATAAATTAGGGATGCTACGCTTGAATGCAACAGCAACAACAACAACCCAACACGAGCGACGATGACGAGCAGAATAATAGCAACGGCAACACGTATTTGTCACAAGAAAAAAAATAAACGCATTTTTGGCAGTACTCATATTGGCAGTTATTCATAATATTACAAAATCATACAATATGTATGTAAGTATCAAAGCATAAAATATTCTGCATAATAATGCGTACTGGCAACAGAAATGATTGCACAACCCTTCCTGATGATGGGAGATGATAAAGTATGTATTTTGTCAATTGCTGACTTACATTAAATAGATTAATGTAGAGCAAATCTAATTTTACTTTTATTAATGCCATCTTCCAACGTAACAGAGTCCATGCAATGTCTGCATAATAAATTGAATTCGACAGCATTTTTCATCTCCTCTCTCTCCCTCTATTCAATTAAATGCATTAAACATGACGGAGTGAACAAATAATGTTACGTGAACGTGAGTACGCCAATTTTTGTCCGTAAAATCTTATTTGTACGCACAATGTAACGTAATGTCACGACAAACAACATGCTTTATATTAAACAACATTGATATTTACATTTATATACACATCCATAATATAGTCAGTTACTTAATGCTACAATAGACACGGAACAAAGATGAATGTTTGATTAGTGAGAACGTGAAAATGAGAAATTAGTTTATTGAGAACACCATTATCGTCTGATATACGTTGACGTAACAAGCAAAGAACGGTTACGTGCAGACGTGGTTGACAAAATTTTCACAAAAAAGGTCGAAGAACCGACCAGTGTTGAGCATTAAATGCTGAACATTTTGATTGAAAATACGACCAAAGTCCAAACATAGTTTTCAATTTCATTTCTAGACAAAGTATAATAATTTTTAAAAAGAAAAGTATATCAGAAAATGTAAGTAAACCATAATACTACAGCAAATGTGTTTTATTATGGTTCACCCACAATCAACGTGCCAAACTTTAATTTAGACTTTGTAGAGAAGCTGATTACCAGAATTAATCATTGGTTTTATTCATTTTCTCCGAAGTGAATAGGCCTACTTTCAGTTCAATTCGCGCACACAATTCATGAGTTGCTTTAATTAAGACATAATTAACAATAATTCCTTGATGTACTTTATTTAGTTTTTTAAAAGTAAAAGTAGGTGCCAGCTTATGTCATTTACACAATCGTCCGTCAAAAATCCTATGTGGCCTTCAAGGAGTTATAGCGAAACAGTATTAACTTGAACGAGTTGTGTGGAACTTATTGCTAATTCCGGAAGCAACTAAATCAAGCAATAGCCATGAATAAGTCGTAAATCTAAAACCTGGTCATTACATTGCCAAGCATATAAAATAACATTCACAGTAAACTTAATTCTGTCATTGACTTTGCATGCTAATACAAGCTGGCACTTGGCACAACTAAAGTTTATTATCGCTCCTTAGGATTAATTTTCGTGTTGAATATAACAAAAGCTTTAATTTAATTTATTAATTGCCATTGTATACCGTAATCTATAGTATTACTGATTTAGATAGCATCTGATATGATTTGTGATTACATGATTTTAAAGAAAATAATTGCGCATGGATATGTACACAAAAACGTTACTTGTCTACATCCACAGATGAATAATTTATGATAAATGATATCTCATAACAATAATATTTTAGTAACACTAAATCTTACAGATTACGTTATTTCATTTTATATCACACATCAGTGACTGTTGCATACACATTTAATATAAAGTATACTAAAATATATCTGTACTTTATAATGTGTATATAAATAAAGCACATGTGTGGATTTAATTGTCTGAGACCACTTTAACGCCAAAAATTACTACCATATTAAGCAACCTGAATCAAGTTTTGTGTAGACAAGTAGTTTTTGGGGGCGTTCTTGGCACGTTGTTATTGGGAGACTTTATGTTTGCCTCATTATACAAAAGTACCTACCTATGCACAGTAAGGTTCTCCGCTTCTCTGTGATCTGTCTGCATTATTGGCACAGCTTTTATTAATATTTTATGATCAAGCTACAGCCATTATTTTTATGGATGTTTTAGGATGGTATAGACCCGAAACAAAATTTGTTTGATCAACATAACCTCTTTACTTTTTTTAATGGTACTCGAAAGAAGAAAGTCCCTGAAAATATTTCCAACAAAGCATTTCCGCATTTGTACGGAAAAAGTACCCAAATTTATGCATGGCACGACCATAGCGTTTTCCTGTCAGTATATGTCAATACTTCAGCGGAAGGGTGCATGTTATGTGTACAATTAGTTTAATCTGATCACAGCATAACATAACAACATAGACTCAGACATTTTTTCCTCAAAAAACAAATCTAGTGAGTATAGAAATTATACGCAAACTATGAGAACACGAGAGAAAGAGAAAAAGGAACATCGACCTTCACAGCTTGAAAATTGTATTACATGCCTCATATACAAGAGACGGAACCAATGCAACATATATGAAAGACGGCTTCCCAGCAACCTTGAAACTGTGCTCAACAACTTACTACAAAAGAGGAATGCAAAATTATGGCTAGAACACATTCACCACGCTGAATAGTAGTACGTAATCTCATTCTTTCTGCATCAACATGCAGTTATTTTATGTCACCATCAGCTTCAAACAAGAAGAATAATGAGACTAGAGCAAAACTGGGTGTAATATGATCTATCGTCGTGTACGGAGCAAGAGCAAATCTCATGCAAAGAAATTGCATTTTATTACAACATATGCGTATAGATGAACTCGTGTGGGTTGTAATTTTTCATTTTTTCAAGATTAATTTCCTACCTTTAGTGAAATGTACAAATTTCCTACCAGCAAATTACTCTCTCGCTTACATTTCATTTGTGAATAATGACATGTTAAAATGATATGAGACTGGTTGCGACTGGTGGTGGTGTGCAAAAAATGATCCTCTCAATCCAGTCCGTTGCCTCTTACCTCTCTTTTCTGCTTGACTGCGTAATCTAATCAGAAATGACAACTACTACCTACCACATTGCAGGATTACATCACATTTCAACGGAACTATAACTGTAAGTAACGTTATTATTCGGTCTCTTGAGAGAAAATTAGTTATGAATGTCGAATCACTCAACTGGTCTTTTCCTCTGTCTTGTCTAACTACATTAATGTTTGTGTAGGCAGTTCTTTTTCTGATAGTAATACTACCACTCAAATTGCACAAGAAAAGTCTATGTTATGTTATCAAGTATGCGTAAAGCGTGGACGTAAAATGTGCAGGTTAATTGTATTACGACAGCCACAGACAGATACTAATTAAATATAGCTGTAATTTTTGAAAAACAGGACAGGGGAAATAATGTCATTCTCCTCCTTTCAGCAAATTGCTATGTATAATGAAACTTTGTATGCTTGAGTGTCTGCAAGCCACTATGGTATGCGTGGGCACCAGTGAAAAGTTAATCGAAACTAATTATCCAACTGAAAGAAGAAACGGAATGTGTTGCAACGAAGCTAATGTAAATAATAAAATGCAAAATTATATGAGCTATTCGTTTGGCTTATGACGAAATTAGCATGCGAGAAGAGGGGTTTGAATTTAATAATGCTGGTTAGAGTTTTAATGAAAGCTTTTAGGTAAGCATTTTGCAACATACTTGGCTATCTTTATTTCTGCAAATAAGCTAGAAGCATAAACAAACCTAATTGGTTTAAAGAGAAAATTTTGTCTCCTTACCTGGAAAATATTGAGCTTCACTTGAAAGCATGTAGAGCATCCGCAGTCTATGGGATTGTCATGAAAGTAAGTGGTAAAATTAGCG